>JAGVSP010000280.1:0-154193 GCA_022494985.1 Micrasema minimum | reverse complement strand
TCATCCAAACATTAACTGCGCAGTTGTGGAATCGGTTGAGAATTTCCGACTCCTCCATTTAATTTTGTACTGACTCCAACTTAATCAGAATTTAGACTAAGTGAATTTAGAAGTTCTTTGAGAAATGTTCCTTTTTACCGACTCTGATTTTTTAAAGCCCAACATTTTTAGCTTTGCCTCCAATCCTTGACAATGAAAATGTATATGAAAACAATTGATTTTCGTATACAATTGTTTTTTTTTTCTTTTTTCTTTTCTAGCTTGCTGCATCCTATCGGTTTCTTGGAACAGGCAATTGCCCATTTAGAAACCGATAGCGCTGATCGGAGTTTTTCCATTTATCTTTGTATGTAGGTACTTGTAATATACCACTGCACCAGTATTCAGTTTATCTACGATATTTATTATTTTATATGCCTATGTTTCTAGATATTTAAGAAGCTCTAAATTGTACAACATTGTTATACGTTATACGTTAAAAATAAATAAATAAAACAAAATTTATAAAAAAAACCTACTTTACTGAATGCTTTTATTGTGCATTTTTTGGGCTACTGGCAGATATTTACAGGTTTTTATTACATTTTAGAGCAATATAAAAATGTTTTTACAAACACCTAATGAATGATCTGACAATGAAGTTAGTAAAAGTTGAAGCAACATAATATCACACTGACTTATGTTTGTAAGAAGCAAGAGGAAAATAATACAATGTAGTATACCAGTGTAACAATTCATTTGGCTTCTGTTGAATTTTTCGTTCCTAATATTAAGCTCAAAAGTTTGAATTTATTTTCTTCAAATTCTAGCGGCTCAGGTTCGGGCAGTTTGTTGAAGTATATCGGGTCCTCGTTCAATACCGTCTCTCTATACACGTCCCAGTGGATGGCCCCTGGGATATTGTTCCCCATGTTATAGCGCTTCTTGTCGCAACGGTACAATCTGTTGACCTTGGCGATGTCCGACACGGACACTCTGATCCTCTGGCCCATCAGGACCCTGATGAATGGATTTCTCGGCAGGATGGTGGGGTATCTCTTCTTGTCTCTGGAGAACGAGTTGTTTCCTGTAATGCATCACGCTGTCGAAGTCGTATGGTATACCCATGGTTGTGGACTCGTTGGCCCCCCGAACTCTGAAATTTTTTTCACGACCTGCAACATAAAACGTTTAGGATTAATTAAGATTATCATTTTTAAATATTACTTACTCTAGACTCCATACTACTCTGTGATTGCGCGGATGGGTTTGCCAAGGACAATAGGGAAGTATATATTTTAATAATATATTTTTAAACTCCGTAATTTTTTTTGTGTGTGTGAATGTTTGAAATTTTAAAGTTTGAGAAATAAAAATTAGAAATTTTCCTTATAAAAACGGATTGACGGGGATACTTCACTTTACGTGGTAACTTTTATGAGGACTAGTCTATTTGTAAATCCATAGATAATAGGTTATGAAATTTATACAGTAGGTTAAGATAGGTTGAGTTTAATAAAATAATTTAAATCAAATAGCTATTTAAAAGCAATATTTTTATAATAGGTTATGAAATTTATACAGTAGGTTAATGATAGGTTGGGTTTAATAAAATAATTTAATAATCAAATAGCTTTTTAAAAGCGAAATTTATACAGTAGGTTAAGATTTTTAAAATCCAACCAATCACAGCTTTGCCCATTTCTATGCTGTACCTCCGTAATCCAGAGAGTAAAAACTTTTATGAAATTTCACGTAAAGTGAAGTATCCCCGGATTGACCGCAAATGGATGCTTTAAAAGTACCCTTCTCCTTAGCGCACTAAAAAGGTCGTACTGAATATATACCTATACCTAGTTGATGCGTAGAACCAGAGAAGTGGCTATGTACTTTTTTTTGCATTTTAGGCGCTACTTACACCAAAACTTAGTTATAATGACTTGAGATTAATAGACGTTTCCTACTTATATAAATACCTGTTTTGGCGGGAAATCCCGATAACGATATTTGAAAAATTAATTACTGACATAATAATGATTAAAAATGTTTAAAAAAATAATTTTCGTCCCAAGATATTATAAATCACCATCGAAAAAAATTTGTCGCGTTGCTGGGGGTGGGGGTTGATTTGTTGCCAGTTACTCTGGGAGGAAATCAACTTTATAATCTCGTACTTTCTTCCTAACCCACCCTAAATTTCTCTTGTCTATTCATTTACCTACCTACCTGCATCGCAAATCCCTCGTGTAGGTATTTATTATAGAATATTTTTTTAGAGGATTATGTAGGACAGGTACCTATAGTTGCACTAGAGTTTTTAAAAGGTAATAATACTTGTAATTAATTGTAAAAACAGGCAAAGGAGACATTATTAATAGAATATGTGCCAGCCAGCCGAATCGCATCTCCTTGACAACCATTTTCCATAAAAGTCCCTGTTGTAGTCCACGCTGACGACAGTTTATGTCAGATTACGGATGTGGGTCTTTCCACTTCGCCCCTCCCTAGTGGTCGTTTGTTGTCTTATTCTGCCTCTGTTGAGATCCAGCTCTGGTAAGTCCTTTTTCCATATTTCCGATCCTCGTTCGGACGAAGTTACCACAGATCCTCGCCAGGGCGGAACCAAATATATATTAGCTATTTCTTAAATCGTATTTAAAAAAAAATAAAATATTAGAAGTGAACTAATAATGTATACATTCATGTAAAATGCGTACAAAAAACAACATAAACTATGAATATATGAAGAAAAGCTTAAATCAAATCAAATGGTATCACAAAGGAACAAATGAAGCTTGGAATTTCTTCACTTTAACTCTTCAAGATAATCTACCAAATTTTGTAAATGAATACCTCAACAAGGGTTTTTTTGCCCAGCGAGGTAATTCATTAAGAAAAAATAAATAAAATGTAAATTTGTGAAAAAAAAAAAAAAAAAAAATGTCACTTTCTTCGTGCTTATTTATTATTTTTTCATTACAGAAATTTGGTAATGTTTTTATCGATCAAGTAGAGGTTATTCATGTAGGTAATCGTTGCATTTCCAATAGGTTCTAAGCGCTATCCTATCTCCATAATGAATATAACCCAGGTCAACACTCGAACCCGAACCCGAACCTCACATACAATAATTGCAGTGTGCTCGGATTTAAATTTGACCTTACGATCTCCTGACTCATAATAATCAAGATCTCGGAACCATTTTTCACCCAGAGGTCTAGGTGCTAGATAGTAATGGGATAGCTAATGGTAGTAGAAAAATCATAATTATGTTTTGAAAATGAGAAAGGAAGATTCTGATGTAAACTAACTAAACAAAACATTGGCCACCACAGTAGAATAGATTAATAAATAATGATCAAAATATATATTACACTGCACTTGGTGTACCAACGCAGTGCCCTATGCACTATCGGGTGCGCATAAGGTACAGCAGTAGACATAGTAGAATAAAAATTTGTAAACAAAGTAATTAATTGCGATTTTTCTCGTGAAGTCTAATATTTTTAGAAAAGTACTAAGGGAGGTGTCACAAGTTTAAAAAATCACGGTGATGAACGAGGTGTCACAAAAATAAAAAACACAATACCTCTTCTAGTTTTTTAACCAAATCCATGTTAGAGTATCCGTAGGGAAATCCCATAGGTATCTTCTATCTTCCTTGTAACACACAATATTTTTTAAATCCTGCCTAAAGACCTTCAATTTTAATAGTACGACCTGAAAATTTCAGGAAAATTTATTTAGAAAATTCTCTGGTGTTGGTCATGTTTTTTTTCTGAATGTCGATTTTGGAAACCTAAAAAACGATACCTACTCGTACATCTTCAAAAAAATTTTTTTTTTGAAATATTGAATATAATATGTAATAATATTCAAGTTAATATGGTAACGTACAATGAATATATATATATGAACAGTGAGCGTGTATTTTATTATTTAAAATCCAAACCTGATAGTATGAAGCATTTCTTTTTTTTTTTTTTTTCTCAATATGTATATGTATTTTTTAAATCCGTTTATATGTGTACTTTTTAATTATGTATCATTATGTTAAACGTTTCAAACAATATTATAGATTTTATGTGATTTTTTGTAAATATTCCAGTTCGATACGGGGTTATACCTACATAAAGAACTGAAATATAAACTTTCTAAAGTGTAAAAATATTTATGTAATAAAGTAATAAATAAATAAATACTGTTAGGACTATGCCTACTGTTTTATATTTTCTTTTCGGAGTGTTACAATAAGATAGTCTTAGAAATAGCTGTTTCTTGTTAGAATCTAGCTAGCATCATTATTTAGTTGAATACAGCTACTTTATTTAGGGCTTTCTTCATTATTTTCTCTGAAAAAATAATATACGTGATACGTGACGAGCCTTTTCGGTAAAGATACCGTGAAATTTATACAAATTATAATTACGGTGTACAATGTATTTCATAGGTGTCGCTCGGCGCCAGTACAGCGATTGGGACAACATGTTTATTTGGGAGACCGTTACATTCTGCACTTACTAGGTCCGCTTCTGTTCTCCGGATCATGAGAGTCTGTGACAATGAAGCAATCGCCCGAATAAATACGATGAAAACAATATTCTGATGATGGTATTCGCTGGCGGCGCGGCAGCACGTATTCGTGATTGACTTCAGCATCACGAAGCGCCTTTAACTTGACTCGTTCTACTGATTCATTATGTTCTCCTGGTGCCTGCGGCCGAGTGCGCCGACTCGGCTATGTGCTCGGGATTTTTACGAAGACGCGCGTTTCGCGTGTGCAATGTTTACGAGTATCATTTTGTTTGCCCGCCGCACACTCATGCTACCCGCTGAAAAGGAGGAAATTCATTTCAATATTCAGATGCGTGCGTGCCAAGCAAAACTGTGTCAAATGAACACGTAGAAATTTCACCCCAATATACCTAGTGATAATTCACCATAGTCGGCAGAATTCTACATCTTTATTTACTTATACATTTTTCAGTGTTTGAAAAAGTGTGGAAAAGTGACTACAGAAAGTTTATACTTGAAACTTTTTTATTTGATATTTTTGTATGGTAATCGTACCTACTGCTTCTATGAAAATTTTATTGATAAATTCATCGGGTTAGATAGATACAACAGGTTCTAGAGGTACATAAAGTACTTTACTTTGAGCATACTTTACTCTATTTCGTGTTTTTAGTGCAAAACTAGAAGATATCATCTACCGCTTGTGTCAGTGGGTACCGAGTTCAGATTGTAATGGGCCCTTACGTGCTCCAAGGCAACAAAGAGACTCGAGATTCTGCAAGGCCCATAATAATGCAACACAGGATAGAGAATTCAAATCCAAGATAAGCTCAAAACCACATTGCAAAAATTTCAGAATAGTTGGACTGAACTAAATTGGTAGCGAGATTCAAAGGGGTTCTTTTTTACGAACGGGCGGGTTGTTTTGTTGGCTTACTGGTATTTAAATCCTTGTCGTGACTGCCGAAGCCATCCAGCGCTAGCGCCTAGTGACATTGTTCAATCTCTCGGTGACGCTTCTGGGGGATTCAAATCGGAGTTATTTGTGGGGAACGACGTGCCAGTATCCAATGCCATTGTTTCCTTATCGCAGGATTACTTGGAGTCGGTTCAGCACTTCGGTAGACTCGAGTCTTGTGACCTGAGTAAGATATCAGGAAGAGGTACGAACGAAGTTATACATACCTCCTACCTCTGATGCATACCTAATCAGACAGGTTTTTAAAACCTTGAATTCAAACTATTCAAAATCGGAAAGAAAGAAATTAAACTAGAATTACTGAAAGATTTATAACACCTTATTTTCCTGAAACATTGTGATTTAATACATACGTTATGTTTTTATTGATTTCTAGCCTTGAAATTGTTTATGTTTATGTCTTTTTAATAATAATGCATCCTTGAATAATCAGCAATTTGACCGAAATAGATTATATCTTTAAGTAAAGCATCATATTTAACGATATTACCTTCAAAACATCGAATAAACCACGTAGAAATTAACTGAAGAACGACGGAAATGTGATATAAACACGAATGATGTAATTTTTACGTGCTCATTGCAAATAAATCAGCAAAAAATATGTTTTATCGAAATAAATTATTTATAATCTACAGATGCAGACAAGATAAGTATTTCAGTATTGTACAATTTATTTTATATATCGTATTTTTTATAATATATTATACATAAATACACTTACATACATAGAAAGATACTCTGTGTGTTATTAATTTGATCGATGTTTAAAGCATGTTGTTTATTGTATTACGATTTGATGCATGGTAATACAGCCTTTGTGTTATACTGGTAATACGTAATTCTATCTACCGTATAATGTTGTGTGAAGTAAGTAGGTATATTCACGGTTACTCAAGAGATCTTCTGATTCGAGCGGAGTGTACACCGTGTACCGAAGTGATTCTCTATCATTTGCTAATTAGGCATTTCGCCGCCTTTTAACCTCAACACGGCTTCCAACTTGTAACGGAGAGGTCATTCAACGGAGGCGCATAGCTCTACATCCACTATCCACTTCCAACACTAAACACGCAGCTGATATTATGGCGATCAGCTCCACTCCGCCATGAAGCATATCTATCGCATCTCGTATCTCGGTATCTCCACGATCCACGATCACAATTGTGTGGCAAATAGCCCTGGGAGACCTCCTATCCGTTGCGCTGACCCGAGGGTCAATTATTAAAATTATAAGACATTCATGCATCACTGTTCGTGGACAAGTTCGTGTTCTGCCCGAGTCGTTTCTCATATACACCAACGTTATGGCTTATTGCGAGCCGATACACCGAGATGCTTTATACCTAATATTGAAGGTGCACTGTGATGCACATGCACAATGCATACGTTTTTATAATATTTGGTTTAAATCTTCATCGATTCGATTCAAGGGAAGTTTTTGCTATTAGGTATTCATTGTTCTATTATGTTAATTAATCTACTCAATATTGGCATTTAAATAAGATAGGAAATATCACGATTCAGGATTTAATCGAATATTCAAAGTCACAATCAAAATAAAGGACGACCTTTTTCTTTATGTACTTATACCTGGTATACTTATATAATTTATAGTTTTATATTTATTTTTGAGTTAAATGTACGTTTTAATTTCGATTTAAACGTACATAAATGCCAATGAAGGCGTATGTTAAAAATAAATGAATAAATATCTGTGTAACTGTGTACCTATGCATAATAAAATGACCGATTTTAACTTTTTAATATTTTCTCAAGCGATTAATACGATGATAATTTATTTATTTAATATTTTCAAAAAATATATCACGCCATTCTTGTTTATTTGACCAGGTATTTGTAATGAAATATTTTTTAGAGAAATGTTTTACTAATAATGGGCGGTAATCTTGAATTTACGTCCAGATGGTATTGAGACAATGTATGAATACTGACCTTTTCCGGAAAGGCTATGCAAGATGCAAGTACCGAGGAGTAAATAGTGCATTGGTGATTTCTCACACGGTTCTATATTCTATAGTCCGCACCCGTCCCAGCTGTAACATAGGCGTGTTACTGATAAATTCCAAGTTCTACGAGAATAATAGCCGACTGTTTGGTGAACAAACTGATGCATGCCTTCAAAACTCTACATTTAACTGTCGGAATATATCGTGAGTTCAAAGCTTCGCTCTTGTTAGCGGAAGTGTCCTATGAAGTGTAAATTGTTGTAACGGTACCTGGAGCATGTGTTGTGAAACCCCATCCAAAAATAATAATATTATGTTGTGGCGTGTCCGATTCTAGAGACGAGAGACAAGAACAGACCATGATGCTTGTGCTACCATGGCTATAAATTCATACTTGTACTTTTATCATACACCATACACCATACACGTTACCCGAGACAAAGGTGGAAGGGTTGTTTATATCCCGCTGAAGTAATACTTCAAGTCAGAACTAACAAGTCATCTTGACAAGAACCATAAGTTTAAGTTCCCTTATGAATTATATAAAACACGCGCGCCAATTTTTCACTATCAGTAATAACAAATCAGAGTCCTTCGAAAAGTCCGTGTGCATTCTTCCTTTCATCACTTTTAAATAGTACCTACGAATAAAGTGACCCTGTTTATGGTTACAAATAAACAAAGTTAACAATCGAGCGATCTTTTTCTCCGAGGCTTATTTTTGTTGATCGGCGGTACCATCAAACGATTAACGTGATTTCCTTTGACAATGCCGACGATTAACAATACTTAGTGCTGTAGCAATTAAGAGTCTGTACACTGTACATAGTAAAATATACTGTAATATTAACTGACCTACCTGCATATATAAAGTAATACTCACAACAATTTGCTGGTTTAAGTAGGAAATCTTACATACTCTGTTCTCTATTACATACATTATATTCAAGAATGCGAGAAATCAGTTGTGGGTATTTACTGAATAGCGGCATCAGATTGTGACAGATTTCCGCGCGGGCGACAGGGTTATAGTCCCCCATAACATGACTCATTTCAATTTCTATTTCATCCTTACGTAGGATCACATAAGCCAACTCGCTAATATCCATCAGCTGGTTAGTGATATTGCATACAATGTACACGAAATAATTATCAAAGTGGTTAATGGATTGTAAATTTCATTTGTATTGTGGGTGGCCTAGGAATTGGGAATGAAATTTTGCATTATCTACCAAGTACTAGGTACCTACATATTATTCTTAGGTAGCAATTGACGATTATAAAAAACTCAATTGAATAATTTGATCTGATTTAAAAAAAATATAATTTGAACCAAATTTCTTTGCCAGTTCAGCTTCTTTGCCTGTTTTTTGATCAGGCCGCAAAAAAATTAGAATCCTTCTTATATTCCTTATTCGCAAATAATAATTGCATTGATAGACTAAATATAAGAGCCTTGATCTCAGTTTTATTCATGTTTTTGTTCTTTAGTTAGAATAACCTTAATAAGATCAACTTTTATTACAAGAGTTTACACAACTAACTATTGAAGATAACATAATGAAATATTATTGTCAATAATCACTAAATTTTAAAAAAAGAATTAAATAATGGTGCTACAAAATTTTCATCAATATCTAGATACAAATATCTTGGTGTACCAATGCAGTTCCCTATGCACCATTGATTGTGTGCGGTTAAGGGAAAGTAGTAATAGTAGTAGATACAAACATCTTATGTAGTCTAATAAATTATTAAATGAATACAAACTATGTACCTATTTTAAATTATCTTAATATGAAAAATGAGTTGCTTTCGTTACTTATTTTTAGAATTAGCAGTTATTTAACAAGATTTCGATCAGATTAGTAATACACAAATACCTAGCTGGGAATTACATATTATAGAACCAGAATACAAGATAATGATGAATTATTATGCATGTTAAATCATCCTTTTTGTGATGAAACAGTCATACCCGGTCCATCCTTTTTATATGAATTACAGTCAACAACCGGTCCATTATGTCTCTCATCTCCTATTAAATCTTGCAAACTTGTAACACATAATCGTCTTATGGGTGTTATTAATCGTCTTGGGGTAGCTTATTAAAAAACTTATTCACAAGGTAAGTTTTCGTATTTAAAATATTTAATATGCGTCTATTTATTATTTGTCACGAAAACAAAGCTTGAGAAATAACTGTGCAGTTGTCAAACTTCGAAAAGACTGCTGTGTTGGGATGCGATTGTAAAAATTATCTTTGCAACTTATTGTTTTTTTTTTTTACGTATTTAAAAGCATACAATAAACCAATGTCTATTTAAACGTTTACATAAAAAACATTGACTGTCATGTCAGCTTAAATCTGACACTAGCACACAGTTTTTCATGCAGTTTTACCTTTATACGGGACCGTTTTCAGACTGCACAGAAAACTGTGTAGTAAACTGCGCCATATAAAGATAGCTTAACAATAATTTGTTATTATTTGTAAAGTTAAATAATAGTGATTAAAAATTAATTCATTAATTTCGCAAGTTTTTTAAAATTAAAAACTTTATTTAGCTGCAAGTTGTTGAGAGCGTTGATATTATTGTGTTCGGGTATCAGGAGAATATGACTGAGCAGTCGGTTATTTCATAAAATTATCTGCAGCAGTGTACGAGTGCAAAACACTTAACTTACTAGTATAGCCAATAAAAGCGAATGTGTAATATGTATGAATTTATTAAAATATGTATTCATGACTTGTGCCTAATTTGGATAGTGTACCTATGTAAGTGTATAATAATTACATATATAGGACAGATAGTAATACATATATTTAAAAAAAAAAAAATTTGCTTTATTTAGTTGAGTTGATTCTGCAGACTTTTTAAAAATGAGAAAGTGAGATTTTACAAAAAATGCGTAAAATAAATATTTTTTACATGAAAATCGCATTCAAATAAATATTTACATTCACAAATTAGAGCTATAATTTTTAAAAGATTTATTATTAATTTGAGCTGCCTCTTCTTTACGCCTGCAGGATCCCGCCGTCCTGGCAGACCGTCGATGACCGTCCTACGGATGTACTCGGCGGAGCCGATGGATGCGGCCTGACGTGGGAGGAGGCGAGAGAGCTGGCTGGGATCTAGTGATGTCCACATGCTCCTCATAGGAGCGAACGTGGTGAAAGAAGAAGAAGTCGAAATTCAAAGATTTAAAAGAGTTTTTGAAATACTTTATTTTTATTAAATAAAAAAACAGTTGGACTTGTAGACTTCTAAGCGTTTAAACTGCAATATCTCTCGATCCTTGGGCATAAAACAAGAAATTTTCTTTGTTTTTCCCATGAAGAATCAACCTATCTAGAATTATATACAATAGCTGTCTACTTGGTAAGGAAATGGCTCAAATAAGCTATACACTGTCATTACATTCACCATACATGGTAGGCAGCCATATGCTGGGTAGGTCAATTTGGTAGCAGACCGCATCTCACCATTTCTACGATTTATGAGTTATGATAATTTTCAGAAGGCTTAAATGCACTAGGAATACCTACTCACCAGAATACATGAACATTACATCCACGTACCGATTTATATTATTTTATATCTACGAGTATATGGATCTACATTCGATAATTTCTACGTATAATTTAATATTGTTTTCTGTGTGTGCCTAATATTTTTTTCCGCACAAAATACCACATTACGCTTTATCAGGACAACTCTAAATTGCTTATTAATATTAATGATATTTCAGCAGCGAGTAAAAAGTTTGGATGGGAATATATTTCTTTAGACAGTATATTTATTTATTTATTTAATTACAGGAAAACCAACAGTCAAAAAAACATTATAGCAAACATTAAAAGAAAACAGAGTAGACCAACTTTAGGATTACTTTACTTTAGGATTTCCTATCTACGTGACTGCTCGATATGTAAAACATTTATAACATTCCGTATTTCGTATTTGATATCCATATCCGCTAATTTTTACAAATTCTATCTACCATCTCAGAAAATAACTAAAACTTTCCCTTATTCGTACCCAATATACATCAAAGTGTTATTGTACCAATAAGATAATTTGTATTATGAACATGATGATAAATAATAGTGAATGATTTCATAGATTATTCACGATTTAAATACGATCAACATTAAAAACGTTAACTTTAATGATACCTACTGTTAATGTTTGAGTTGTGAGGTAATGAACAAGCAAATAATATTGTAAGAGATTACAGAGTTTGCTAACTTATTTGGTATTCAAGCACCTACTTGGTAAATATTGTACCCAATTGTTGTAAAATACATTTCATTACATAGTGACTTTACAGAATATGGCAAATAATGTAAGATTAAGGTTTTCCGTAATTTTGTAGTAAATATTGCGACCTTGTAAAGTGTATGACAGCTTAATTGGTATCTAACATAAACATTGTACAGGAAAACCGATTAAAAATAGATTGTTTATACGTTTTATCAATATTGTCAATTGAGTGAATTGATAAATGCACCAAGGGCAAATTTTGCTTTACTTTACTTATCTGAGACGTGACGCACGTGACGTCACGTCAAAAGCACTTAACAAAATGCAGAGATCGTCAAAAACAGGGCGGTAAGTATTAAAATATATCATTTCATTGTGTTTAATATTATTTATAGCGACGTTTCCATCGAGTGACTCGGCTGCTATCCCTATCCACATCAATTTATTTCTAACATTCAAAGGTGAAAACAAAGTGGAACGTAGGCAGAGACATTAACTTTGTCATATAAATTATATTTCGCATTCATTCTCCTTTGTCACGGCGAAGGGACCCGGAGTATCATGATAATATAAGTGACTGGATGTGATTTACATCTCCTTGACATAAAGTATCTACGAATGGAACTGCTAAAGCCGAAACATTTGTGGTACATAAGAGGTATTGAATTGAAATTTGCATGAACAGTCGCCTTTGATTTATTACTGTCCAATCAGCGTCAATTTAAGCGCGATATTGTTTTGTAAGCATTAAAATGCGGTGAAAATAAATCATGTACAAAATTAACATTTCACCGACTGTAATTTTTTCGAGATTTAAAATACATAACACAAATTCATTTCTAAAGAATAATTTATGTATGCATCCTAAAAATTATTAGATAAAAAAAAATAGGATCATTCGGACGCAATAAACCACAAAATTTATTTTTAATTTAGCTGAAATTTGCCCTCACTCTCTACTTTGTTGCATTAGTTACCAGGACAGCATGAAGAAAAAAGCTACCCTTCTTACACTCTTAACCTAAATAAAAACACGGTGCAGTTGAGTTACTAAAGCACCCCTATCAGGAGAATATAACGTAGAATTGAAAATCCAACTAGTAAACACAGACTTTTCTCCGACCGTAAGGCAGTGTCATGCGCTGTGAAAAGTTATCAGGGTAGCATTCTACACAGGAGTAGGTATGTATTTGGTTCACAATAAACAGTGTCTGCTTTGTTGTATGAATTCGACGTTGCGATGAGATTACGAAGAGACCACGTAAATACACGATGCATTTGGTGATTTGATATCGTGTTTTTTTTTACATTAAAAACACTGTTAATCATTACATCATGAAAAGGAAATTTATTTTGCAAATTCGAATTTTCGCAAAATTTTTGATGAATCTTAATTATAAAACTTACGACTGCGCCTTTCTTTTTTATACTAATATCGGAAGAAAACGGTGCCCATGTCAGAAAATGTATTAACTACAGCTACCAGGGGTGCATACCTTGGAGGATGTTGTCCCACTGTATTACGATGTTGCTGTCACGGTCGGTGCGAGAGTGTTCGTGCCAGAAGCCGAGGGCGTGTAGCAGCTCGTGCTGGACGGTCCCGCGGCGAGCGAGGCAGTTCTTCCCGCCCAGCGACACATCGATCCGGCCACGCTTCGGATTCCAGCCCACGGGCGCGGCACATCTGGTAACAAGAGTAGACTCTATTAGCCATCTAATACCCACCTGTACTAATCTTCTGATCTCCGGGTTGTTGCCTTATATCCTTATTATTCATAGACCCTGGTACATTTTATTTTACTCTCTGTGCATACATACATACGTGGATGAAAATTTAAAAAAAAAACAACGCTGTGCAATTTCATTAATTTGTTTGCATAAAAAATGTAGGTGTATTAAAATTCTTTCAATTTTTTTCCTCTCGAATCTATCATTATTTATTTCAATTATTTCAATAAGTTATAAAAATGCCTGAGCGTTTAGCTTTTCAAATGACTTGCTTTCACATAATTTTTTGAAAAAAAAAATGTATTTTTCAAGGTTTTTAACTAACATAACTTATAATTTGAATACTTGTATCTTCTCTCAGGGCAGAATGTTGTAAGTTGACATTCTATTTTATAATGCAATAAACAATTGATTACTTCCTACTGTAACTTTAAAATTTGATTTGTTGTGTATAAAAGTAATTAATAAATAAACAATTTACAGTATCCATGTACATTGCGAGCATTGGGCAATAATATAACCATTTTACTGCGTCAGTGACGAAAGTACAAACGCATTAAATTTTGTCATCCAAGTGAGAAGAACAACGAACTTCCCTATAAATTATACGGCTAAAAAGTATTATAAATCATTTGTGCTAGCGGGAGGCAACCGTAAGTATTTGAAATCTGTCGGTAAATCTACGGAACCTAACTCGCTTCATACGTGTTTCATGCTTCGTGTAATTTGTTCCAGGTGACTAGTCTCGTCTTATTAAACTCAAAATGGTATCTGACATCTCATTAATTTCAATCACTTTCACAACCCATTAAATATTAATTTATTGCTTTGAAAATTATGTCATCATAGTTGCACATAAATAATAAATATTATTTTGAATATACGTAGGTACTCATTAGAACTTTGCTGCCCACGAATGTATCAATTTAAATCGAAACGTCAATCAATTTATTGTTTAAGACAGTTTTAAAATTTTAATTACTAGTAATTTTTAATTTAAAAAGGCTACTATACTACTACAGAAGCTAATTTGACGGGTAGTTTGGAACCGTGAAAAGTTTACAATATTCACATTTGTAAAAAAATGCTGAGAATCAGAAAATAATAATTTTGATCATTTTATGTTGAAAAATTGTTAAACTGTGTGTATTAAAAAAATTCTCAGGCTCATAGAATAAAATTGAGTTAGAGATAAAAAGAATTATTTAAAATATGTTAATTTAGAAAACTATAAATGGCCACGTTTCACGCATTAATAGCAAATTATATCCATCGAAGAATCCTTATTTTAAGAAAAATCAATTTAAAAAACTTGTTTCCATGAAATAAAGGAAAAAATGGATTAGATAATAATACATACGTGGTGTTTAAATTGTTTTTTAGTTGAGAAGTAAATATGAAAAGTCATTCCCCATACAGTGTGGAAGAGCGCAACAAATGTCCGATTGGATGCGCTGTGCATATTACCATTCATAACATTGTTCCCAGTATGGCGTGCACTACAGAGAACAGATCACCCCGGACCTCTCTGTGTTGGGACTTGGGCATGAATTTATTTGCTACAGTCCACTTGAGATATACCAATAGTCTAGGACCAAAAATAATTATATTTGGAAACCAACCCTTATGTATGGTAGTGAAGCGTGGTGTTGGAAAAAGAAGGATGAAAGTAGACTGAATGCAGTTGAAATGCGATCTATGTGTGGTAAGACTATGTATGATAGGTGTACAAATGTCGAAATTAGAGCAGAGTGCAAGGCTGAGATAAGCATTATCGACAAAATTAAGAAAGGTCTTTTACGTTGGTTCGGTCATGTAGAGCGAATGGATGATGTAAGAACGGCTAAAAAAATATATGATGCGACTGTGCCTGTATGTAGAAATCGAGGAAGGCCGAGAAAGACATGGCATGATCAAGTAAAACAAGTGCTTGAAAGTGGGCATGTAAGAAGTCGGAATAATCGACGTGCGTGCATGAGAAGATGTATGAATGTGGAGGAAGCAAGAGAAGTGTGCCAGGACAGAGTGGTGTGGCGTTCTATCCTCTCTGCCTACCCCTTCGGGAAAATGGCGTGATGGTTAGTTAGTTAGTTAGTTGTAACCTTACTTTGAAAAATACATATTTATATTCTTACCTAATAGCTCAGGGTTCACATTTTGTATAATTTTATCAACCTAACCACCTCAATTTGAAACATTTCAGATACGTTATAAATGTTATACTGATTTAGACAGTAATTTAGTTACTAAACGTTTTTTTTTTGCGATAAAATGTCAATCAGATTTCAAGCAGCAAATTCGATTTTAGCGAATTGGAAATAGAGGTGGATAAGCTTAGTATCGAGTGAATGTGAGGGCTAAAAATATAAATTCCCGAAGCTGTTTTTTGTTTACAACTGAAAATAGACACAATCAATCTTATGGTTTTAATATAACTACCTAATCAGTAAGCTACGTTCTTTTTCTTATTGTACACGTTGAAAACTCGTTCATTATTTTTAAAAAGAAAAACTTTTACAATGTATTGCTACCACAAAACTAGCGCCTATATCGTATTAATATCTTATAAAGTAGTAGGTAAAATTCGTGTACTTTGTGTTTTTTGTAGTTGTACCTTTATTTTAAGGAAATAGCGCGTACATCAGATAATATCCATAATTATTAACTTACAAGTTTGATCTATTTTATAATAATTAATCATTTTGCCGAAACGAGAAACATAATTAAGTACAAAATATTTTTAATACGAAAAGGCAAATGAATATATATATATTTTTTTTAAAAAAAAATAAAAATCACTTTATTTTTTTATTAACTTTTTAATCAATCCATAGTTCCCCACCCGCACTAATTAGATGCAATTTTGTATTTTAATGTTAGTTTTGTATGGCTCTGATGATGGTACGGTGGTACCGAAACTAGTTAGTAATAACTCAATTAAAAAGTGAATAAAAAAAACAAGGTGATTTTTATTTTATTTAAAAAAAGTTTACAATGATTCACAAAGTTAATGGTGATAATATAAATAACGAATATATATATATTTGCAAATAAATCTGTTAGTTTTTTTTTAAACGCAAAGCAGATTTTGGGGGTGCACATAAAAAAAGTAGTAGTAAATACAGACATTATACATAAAATTTGTATTGTAGGTATATCGTGAGAGAGGTGCCGTTTTCACGATGGCCGTGATATTTTATAACAGAGACGACCTGTATCCACTTATAAGGTAAGATATACCCTATACCACGGCACCGTGAGAAGGAATAAATTCAATGTTGTGCATTGTGTGGGTCACATGGGGGGCACGTGTCAAAATATGCACTTAATGTCGCCGTGGTATGATAATCTATTGAAAAACAATTAACTCTATGGTAATGTGCGAGTGACTATAATAACTGGGTATGTCTACCCATACATTGCTCTCAGTAACATTACGACATCAACACGCCTTAGTTCAATTATAATCAGGGTCGAACAGGAATTTTAGATAGTAGGTTTTACTCAAGGGTGAAAGTTAGTTAACAATGAGTGAAATGTGGTAGGCAGTAAGCTATTATTCTATTTACAATCGTAATTACTATTGTGAAACCAAATGATAGTTATTAATAATGTTTGTCAAATATTACTATATGCAAAACGTACGTACCTGGCCCAATTACTTAAAAAATAATGTGTAATCAAGCCCCAAAAAAAACACTGAAGGTATTTTATTATATAAAATAAGTGCTAGTAATCTGAGTATCACTCAAAAAATACCGCATGAACCTAAGCTGTTTTAGAACTACCTTTGATATATATTATTTTTTTATTTATTTTTTTATGTATCAAAGTATGTATTTTGCAAAATGCCGATGGTTTTAAGTATTTATGAATCTGCTGTGTTAAAGTATAATTTTGGTGGCTTAAAATATGTGTATTTTAAATTAACCCCTCTGTCGGCAACGGCCAAAAAGTTAGTGGGAGTGCACAGTAACAAATAAAACGCATTAATAAAGACGTGGGTTCAAGTCTCCGAAGCAAGCTGCATTAATGCATCTCAGATGCAAATCCCAGGTATATGGTTGCATTATCTCAATCTTATAAGGATCGTTGACAGCGGATTCGAGCCGTCAAACTTATTGATCGATCTACCAGAGACATGGGTAGACGGGCATCAGTATCTTATTTTAGAAATATATTAAAGCCAATTAGGTTATGTGAGAAACAGATCGTTAACTAAACGGTGAAAAAATAATGAGCATACAATACGAATGATTTTATACGTATTTCATTTTTAAATGCAACTTCCTAGCTACCCCTCCTCATAATAGTCAAGATTGATAGAAAAAATAAATTATAAAATATTATTTTGATAACCTAAAAATATTTATGCGTACAAAGAAATAAAACGTCACCATTATTTATTTGCTACAATGCCTAATCTTTCTTCTTCCCCTAAATTTTATTTTTATAATAGCAATTTTTTTTCAAAACATTCAGATGTGTTATGAAATAGCTCCGTGAAATTTCATTGTTTATGTATTATGTATACAGTTTAGTACATTATTGATATCGTTATCTAAAGATCTCATCTTAGAACAGTAAGTGCAATGCCTAATCGATAATGCAATAACAACGATTGTAAATAATTTAAATTTCATGTAGTTTATTTAAACTCGACAAAAATGCAAGCAGTAAATCTTCCAATCGCATTAAATTTGTCGTTAAATAAACTAAGAACCCCTTTTACTGTTATTTATATTTTGTTGATAGTAATGGACCGAGGTAAAGAGTTCATTACTAGCACTTAAGTTTTATCGTTTCCTATTGTCAATGTTCACCTCTGGCTGACTTCGATAGTAGGCCCATATCCCGTAAACCGTAAATGGATAAAGCTAAACGTTTATCTACAGGCATATCGTTAACTAAGATACCTACGGTCTTGGATTTTCCGAGGAAAAAAATACTGATAACTTTTTATTATAATCACACGACATCATGATAAAATTATGTGGCAATATTATGAATTTTAATAACCAAAATAATATCAATAAAAAATTGCAACAACGCACATGGCGTACCTACTTATTATTTTTGTATTTTTTTAAATACCTTTGCCCTGCAAATAAAGTGACCAATTCACATGAAATTCGAAGCGGAGAAGGCCAAATACCGACTCGTCTTGCTATTGTATTAATAAATGTATTTAATGGTAATATCTCAAATGTTTATACCTTTTGTCTGCCACGTGATGTAGGGGCTGGTTGGGCCACCATGCATGAGGGCGCGGGTTCAATTCCCATGCAAGTTAATATGTAGTATTGATTTAAATATGTGTTTCATATAAAAACAATTTATATATGATACCTTGGATTGGCATTGAAGCGTACAACTGATCATCTTGCCTTCATGTAAAAAAATATAGTATGGGATTATTTATTTATTTATGTACTGGAAATCAACGGCCATGAACAAAATATAAAGTATACCTGCTCATGAGGCCAATTACAGATTTCACATTTTATGAATTTAGCCAGAAACAACAAAATGAGAAAAAAACTAAAAAAGGAAATAATTCAAAACACTACTAAGCTCAAAAAAAATAATAAATGTGTGCGACGTGCGTGTATGGGTTGGTGTCTGCTGTGTGCCTGCATTCCCAGTGTAGAGCTGTGTGTGGTGCATGGTGTCAATGTAAACGTGTGTGTTAAATTAAACCCGTCATGTGTGGTTGTCACAGTCGTGTGTGTGGTGTGTGGTTAAGTGTGGTGTGTGGTGTGTGTGTATGGTGTCACAGTTATGAATGTGTGTGTGTATGTGTACTCACGCTTTGTGGTGTATTCCTGAAGTAGAGGTAGGTTTGCTATGCTTCACGCATTGAACCTTATAGGAGGTAAGTGTAGGTTATGTGTAATCTACTCACGCTTTCTTTTTATTCCTGAAGTAGAGATAGGTTTGTGGTCGGTCCTGAAGACGAATCTCACACAAGTGACGTTGTGTAGATCTGCAATGGCGTCTTTTTACGTTGAGAGCGGGGCTGAACTCATCATCGTTAAAGTCGTAGAATATTACTTTATTCGGCCATGTTTGGCTTTCGGAGAGAACCAAGTTCTTGTATTTGGCGTTGTCTTCCTCGTATTCCTGAAACAAATATTCAAAGTGTTTAAATTTACAAAATGGAAAAAAAAGAAAAGCCACTGTCCATGGTCAACTTTCTCAATTACAAATTTTGATTTCGTCAATTGCCTTATTTGAAATTTGAAAACTGCTTTTGTCAGTTTAGTTTTTCTTGTCAGTATAAAAATAAGAATTTCCTTTGCAAAGTGCAATAATATTTTTTTTTAATATATCATGTACATGGTGTAACAAAAGCCGTAGTACAACCCGAAAACTGGTGAATCTACATCATATTTGGAGTCGAATGTGTAATGACTTTTTAACCTGAGCTTGAAATTTTTTTTTTATTCGCGCATAAGGTTTCATAAGTACCGCAAATTGAGTATAATATTGCACAAATTCTTTTTTAAATTAGGTTTTCGTTATCGTTTTCTGTATGGATAGTATTCATTTGACTAATTAAATGATATTTGATAACAATTTGTAAAAAACTACATACTCAATTTTCCCGAAAACTATGGGTCAAATTAAATAATAATATTCTACAAAATCGACTCCAAATATTATGTAGATTCACTGGTTTACCGCTTGTACATCGAGTTTTGTTACACGGTGTATAATAAGTACAGCCCCACACCTGCTTAATCTTTGTCTTTTCAAAATAAGAAAAATGCAGAAAACTGCGTCAAAACAATGGGTATATAGGGTAGGAAGTCTACGCAGTGTGCCTATTTAAATTAGTAAATACATACTATTGCAATAAAGCCTATTGGAATGTGTTTAAAAAACAAATTAAGTCGTAGAGAAACGAGGATCCGATACAAAGATTGTTAGACAATCGATTTTTATTAAAAAATCATCTTCTCTGTTGAGATTGCTCTGTATTAAAAAAACTTATCTTGAAGACATGAAATATTAATGATGCATTTATTTAAACATAAAATGCATTCTATTTGTTGTCTCCCGAATGTCATCACCAAATCGGATGAAGTAGCTTTTAAAACGTCAGTCCCTTTGAAACAAAAACTAGTCTGACAAAATAAGTTTATCTAATCTCTGGTTCCTTTTATTTTAACGTTTTGAATAAATAAGCAAAAAGGCAATAAGTAGAGATTTTTAATAGGATCCAGATAGGTAATTAAAAAACGTATAAAAAGTTACTGGTTGAAGGCTTCTGTGTTGTTTGCACTTATTTTCAATTCTCCATATATATGCCTGCAAGTTTTAAATAAGAATTTCGCTATTATTATTGATGAATGATGAAGTTATTTTTTACACGCTTACCCACTTAAAAATGTAATCTTAATCATTGAAGGATGTTTTTGAAAAGATCTGCAGGCTACCACTTTAAGGTTTCATTAATCATGGTCAGTAATGTCTTGGTCTTAATATGGTAGGTACATATATTACGTTATCATTGAGACGTTTGCTGTTTTCTACCTGAGAGTAGAGTATATATATATATATATATATATATAATGTGATATTAAAAACAGTGTAGGGTATAGGTAAACAACAATGTACAAGAAAATTATTAAGTAGTGGTGGAAAAATATTTTTTTTCACAATTATTTAGTTTGTTTTCGGAGACACTAAAATTTGGCTAAATTTTTCCTTTATTATCAAAAAAAATTGATTTTGAAACGCATTTATCAATTTTCGTGCAAATTTCTGTCCGTGCCGGTGATAAGAATCTAAATATTATAACCATTACTTCTTAAAGATTTGTTATTATAGTATAAATTAAAATAATCAAAACAAGTTATCTGTCATATGATTAGTTAGATACATCAATCTAACATTAGTAAATAGTTAGTTGTGAGTTGTGATAGCAACAAATGATAATAATGGTGTATTGTTGTGGTATTTGATCCTGCCGCGTGGTG
Organism: Micrasema minimum; assembly: GCA_022494985.1. NCBI lineage: Eukaryota > Metazoa > Arthropoda > Insecta > Trichoptera > Brachycentridae > Micrasema > Micrasema minimum. The sequence goes on along the minus strand of JAGVSP010000280.1, from coordinate 132,766 downwards.
AATAATTTCCACCCTGATAAAACAAGACTCATCCCATAGTAACGGATTATAATACAGAATAACGTACATTGTTAGGGCGTCGTACCTTCCAGGTACCGGACAAAGGTGCCAAAAGATTAATGAATAGTAATTCGTCTCACCGTCGAGTTGAGAATGTGTTCATCAGCGAGAATTATATCCCCTTCGAAGTATTCTCCCTCCTCGCCTACGTCATCCTCTTCCTCCCCGCTCCCGGAGTCATCAATCACTGATTTATCCACTAGCTCGGCACGAGACGAGTTCAGTCCGTCGATACACTTATCGCAATATTGCCCGAGATTGAGATTAACCGACCCATTGTTGGTCTCCACCGGCATTGAAGATGCGAGAGCGGACACTAGAACCACGCACAGCGGGTATAACGCACTCGGCCGCATCTTGTTCCCCATTTTGTAGAACTTTATCAACTTTGTCCGGTCTGTTTCGACATTTGGAAATGGTAAACTCCTGCCGTAGATAAGACACAAGCTCCGCGTAAAGCGACTACCGGCAACGAGCTGGCGACTGGCTCGGTTCGTTTATCTTCCGCTGGTTTCCCGCAGAAGAGAGCCGACCAATATTAATAGTACTAATGGGGTCAGACTCTCGAGAGAGGCAACCGAACATCTTGGCGTACGAAATCCTGTTTTTCATTTATATCAAATTTGGTTTGATACTAGGTTAAAAAAACTCGCCGGACGACATAGCGCCGTGATATGCATATATTTGCTGGATTCCTAACTCGACCGTAATGTAATAAACTTAGGAGGCGCGAGGTGACGGTGTTGTGGTAAAACTTTATAGGTCCTTAAACTATCGAAAGGTTACCTCTGTTCTCTGTACTATACGATATACGGGACATAAAACACTTTTCCCATGCGTTAAAATACAGTTTGCTGATGGGTATGTCAGATTTCATTTCTAACCCATAATCGTAATCAATCACTTAAGTGCGTCGGAACAATGATATTTCGATTAATTTTAATTTGAAAAAAAAAAGCTATTCGAACGTAGCGCAGATCATCTCTGCAAATAAAAAAATATAATATCTTACACTAAAAAAGGTTTCAAAAAGCAAAACACTGTACGTACCTACTCGTATGTTCTTTGATGAAAATGGCAAAGTAATTAAGTCCTAGTGGATATTTTAATATTCAAGTTTTTTTATTTTTTTATTATAATGAATATTGAATTGCCGCATAGTTTTTTTGTTGTTGTTTTTATTCCAGCACCAGCGACTTACCTCTCTTTATTCGAAGTGTATTATAAAGTATATGGCCTCAGTATAAGTTTATGATCATTTTCGACTCCATTAAATCACCTTTATTAACAGGTATACCTACTCGTAAGTTCTATTTATTTAGCAAATCGTTTATTGTTTGTTTAACTAAGTTCAGTGACATTGCTAAAAACTTGTTCTATTGCCAGAAAAAAAACTCTCAGGTTTGCATGAATTAATTCAAAATATTTGACTACCTCATTTGCGTATCATTAAAATAATAACTTTTTAGTCAGTCGGATTGTTTTTTTGCAATGAATTTCATTTTCATTTAGTTAAACGTGTGATAATGAAAAACGTGTTTTCGCTTTACATTTTACATCATACATAAACTATGTAATGATAATACAATACTTTGTGTTATTCACATGAAAAATTAAGACTCATAGTGTCAAATAAACGTAGATATTTAATAATCATTTTTATATATCATTAGTTACCTATCTCACATTTTTAAATACAATTATTTATACAACTTTCTTAGTAACGATGATTTAATTTCTGCAAAATGATTTCATTCGAAAATCCGCTTCAACCCTCCAAATCATGTTTTATCTCTAAAAACTAATATCTACATTTTTATCGTCTCCGCCCTCACTAAACGTTAACTGAATTCGATTCTATAATATTTCGGTCGAAGTATTGTCTGAAAACATTAAATCATTATCAAGGTAAATGTTATCTACCATTATAATAAAAAAATACTTTAATTATTTAAAAGGAATTTTGTTTAAAGTCATACATACTTCCGTCCGGTAATGCCGAATTTTTATTCCATTAGTGCCAACCATACGTTCACAAAATCGTTTTGATTAGAATACCTTATTTATTATTGGTAACGAAAATATGCAGACTTCTTGCAGAGAGTTACCATCTTTTGTCACGCATCCTTAAATAATTGTGCAGTCAGTAGGTAATGGCTGGGTTTGTATTGAATATTGAATAAATCTAAACAGCTCTCACTTAGAAACGTGATGCCCTGATTTTATAGGTAGGTACTGCATGTGTGTAGTCTGCATCAGGGTTTACCATTTTTGCACATATGTGTGTATATATGCACATTATTGCACACAATAACAACACCTGCGTTGTTAGATTATTGAGCTAAAGCTAAGTAGCTTAGTCTGTCCATGAGTTCGTGTCACTTAATAATACGTATTTCCCAAATAATAAATAAATAAGTAGCTTCTGGCACTTATACAATTGACTCCAAATTCACTGATAAATCATCATCATCGTCATTACATTTCCGTTCTTTATGCTAAGGGTATATGAACCCTTAGATTCCACAAACTGCCTCCAAGCAAAAAGATCAGCGCCAATTTTCGGGCGTTTTCCTAAGTCATTCTATATCCTTTATATATCCTATGTTATTCCCCAAAAACTATATCAATTACCACTAAAAATTATCGATTATCAATGCCGAGTTGTAAACGAAAAATAATCAAAAATAGTACAAATGAAAATTTTGTCCTCATTAGGGTGAATATGAATATGAAGGAGCATTGAGTTGCAAACATACTATAATATAAAACCACTCATTTTTTTTCACAAGTTATCCAATCTTCAAAGTGTATATAAGAAATATTAGTGACTTAAGAATACACCTACATTAAATTATTGCTATATAACTAATTAAAATTAAATCAAAAATACTTGGTACACTTCCACTTTTATTTATTTTGACCAGTTAGCGCTTTCACCCTGTAACGGGCATCTTCAGACTGGTAAGCAAGTATTTTTTATTTAACTTTAATGAGTTATACACCGTGTCCCACGATGAGACCGCGAAACTCCGGAGGGTGATTGTTCATGGTATTCTGAGAAAAAAATCCTTACAGAGTTTTTTGATCCGGGCATTTCCAATAATTAATTTAAAAAAAGTACTCATAAAAAGTGACGAGTGTAATACTGGCTTCTGTTTGAAGTGCTAGCGGCGGCGGGGTGGCGGTGGGCGGGGGGGAGTGGGGGATCCGCTCTGGTACGCCTTAATTCAGAATTGAGTTTTTTGAAAAACTTTATTAAGATTTTTTTCTCAGAATATCATGAATAATCACCCTCTGGAGTTTCGCGGTCTCATCGTGGGACACGGTACATATTCATAATTTAATCGTGGAATTCCACCAAGTAATGTCAATGAAAAATATATATCAAAATACACCTTTATATTCCTCTATAAAATATATCATGGGAAAGTTCTTTTGTATCTGTTTATTTTTATTTTACTAAATCAACCATTCATAGTAGGTACTGCAAGAACTCGTGTCTATGTATCTAAAAATATTAAAATTATTTTCTAATTTAAACTACAAAACTATAAAGTTTGTTTTACGTGCACTGGCTGGCATACCTAGTAGACGTAAAGAGCTTGAGGCGACTTGTGTTTCAGACAGGAAGAAGGTTCTAAGAAAATATTGTTCAAGTGTTTTGTTCTAAGTTTACTACACGGACTTATTATTTGTAGGATAAACGTCATAATATTTGACTTTTCTCGTTAACTAATAGTTCATAGCCTATTTGAAATACCCTTAATTTCACAACAAAAATACGTAAAAAGCTTGACTATTTACATAACTATTTGAAATGTTGAATATGACAAATCCAAAGTATGAATTTGTTTAAGACTTGTTTAAAAAAAGTGTTTCGGTAAAATGAGCTCACGAAGTGTAATGTTTTTATCTTTCAATATAATGTTATTGTTATTTGAAAAGTCCTACTACTACTACAACTACTAAAAAAATATTTGAAAAGTCTTTTAAGGGCATTTTATAATAATAAAATGTTTGTAACCCGTCAGAAACATTTAGGTAGATCTTTCTACAGAATTATAATAGGTAGGTATTATGGGATATGACAAAGAAACACATACAAAAACACTAATGAAGTGTCAATATTTAGCGACAGATACGTTAAAGGATATGTATTTTGCTAATATTATTCCGTGACACATTTACTAAGTGATACAAGGAACCAGTTTTGTAAGGAAAGTGCGTACAAATAATATTTGTCCTTTTCTCTGAGTTTCTTCATTCAAATATCCTCCAATTGGTTTGTTTGTACAAAACAAGATGTTCGTCATAAATACACAATGCAAGGTTCTCTGAACTTATTCTTTCAAAAATAAAAACTGTATTTGTACAACCGTTATTATTAGTATAATGGTCTCGTGGAGTTTCAATACCTATTCAAATAATATAGTCCACAGGCACAGTTACCTACGTAGCATATAATATAGGTTGAAAAACGTTAAAAAAATTATTTCGATTTCTCATTCATTTAATCGTTTTAAATTCAATGGCACACGTCACACCTTCTTCACGGATTTATAAAGAATACGTAGGTATTTTCCTAGCTATTAAAAATAACAGTCCTGACTCCCGACACAGTCTTACGAACGTTCCAAAAATTAATTATAAAAATATTGTCTAAAATAATTATTTTCTATTTTCCATTTATTCAAAAACTTAAATTATTGCGCAACATGTACTAAAAAATTAGGGCCGTAGTTGGTTTTGAAAAATAATTACAATGTAATTAGTAGAGACAGCGACAGTTTAAAGATTAACTTAAAAAAGAGCAGTAAAGATCACTCTCTACTCCATCTTGTCTAATACCTACACCATTTATTATTTATGATTACCATAAATACATTGAAACAAAGTCTCGTAATGACTGGAGTGTTTTATCTAAGGGGAACAACAATAGTTGCGGTTAGTTGTGATGAAAATACCTCAAATTCTCATTATCTTCCTGACGGGAGACTGTAGACTACCGCTGCAGAAATATTCATGTTTATTAAGTCAAGAATTCGACCATTATTTACCCGTCTCCTTGAGAAGATCCTCACTACAGACTACAGCCACCACAGACAAAGAGAAAAGGTCAAGTATAATATTACATATTACGTACAATATACTCGTACATGCAGAAACAATATTGTTATCGGTACATGAAGCATCCTGGGCTCCGTCTAGAATATACGTAATTATTATAGTAATCAGTCTGACTAAAAAAAGTGAATAACGTTGAAGGGAATTTATCTATTAAATTTATTATGCACATATACCTATTATAAATACATACAGTGATAATTTTCTAGTACTGACAAGTTGCATTTATAAATAAAAAATGGTCGAAAAAACTGTAATTCAAAAAAAATAAAATGTTTCAACATAAAATAATTTAGCTTAACATCATTCCACACAGCTTGACAAATAAAAGAAACCACATTACATTTTTTTAATGGATGAATAAAATAATAATGGTGTGTTAAAATTATTTCAGATAATACATTTTAAGCCCTGAAGGCAGATCAAACAGTTTGTAGTGTTGAGTTACCGTAGTGTTTAGAGCGATTTCTTCAGAGAATCAGATCTGGTTGGGATCAGTTTATAAACTGGTATGGTTTGGCTAAACAAGTCTCCACATTCCATTCAAAACCTTGATAGAATGCATGTCGGTCCATATGAATAAATAATAGTTTAATTTAGGTATTCTTTGCTAAAAAAAACACCGGTGAAAGTTAATGTAATTTTAATGCATTTTAGCCAGAATTAAAAGCAGGAATTTAATGATATTTTATTCATAATGCATCACATACATTATGTACCAACACATAAATAAGTACAAAAATATTTTTCACAAAAATCAAAGTTGTGGTGGTTTTAAGTAAGTAAAACAGATTCTTTTACATAAAAAACATAATACACACTTGGAGTATAATACTGATTGTAATTGTAAAAAATAAAAATATGTTCTTTTAAGTTTGGCCTCGTTTATTAACAAAAAATAGACAAAAGTGATTTTATCTTCAAATTTGCTACCAGGAAACTAGAAGTCATGAAGGGGGTGCCGGTTTCGGTGGAAGGCCCCTAACAAATCGTGGTGGTGAATCTGAAACGGAAACATCGCGTGCTCAAGGAGGTTTTAACATTTTAATAGCCCACACAATACTGACCGGATGTCAGCAAGCTCGGGAGTAAAAATGCCAGCTAAAATTTAAGGCTTTTATCCAAAAGGTAACGTGTTGATGTATGGTGAAATACTAAAGAAAATGCGAAAAAAAAACTGGTTCATTCGAACAAAGAAAGAACAGGGCATCTTTTCTGAAAACTTTCACTCGTAAATATCTGATTTAATGTAAAGGCATCATATTTTTAACAGTATGGTATTAAAAATATAACAAAAGTGGAAGTATTTTCAAAGGTTTGTGAAAGTATTCATACGATGTTTTATGTATTTTAAATAACCATGAATCAAATCTACAAGTATATTACTTAAATGACATTTCTCTCCTTGTTTTTCTTCTTAAAGTGTAAGGCGGGAAAATAACATTGCAATTGAACTGTATTTACCAGCAGACTATACCGTATTGAATAAAAGTATTTAGGTAGGTATTGTTTAAATATATTTTGTCAAAGTTTTTGAATGACTTGTATACATACACGGGGAATATCAGGTAAGTAGTGTAAGGCTACATGGTTGAACACACAAGATACACAATGATTTATGAATTATTATTAATAAAAACAATACTTTTTTAGTTATTTAAAAAGTCACTTAAGTATTTGACTACTGGTCTAAAGTGTGTATTGCATAACCCACTCTAAACATAGAAGTACTTGGTGATTCTTAAGGTTATTAGCCTCTGGCTATTCTATTTTTATAAAATATGACCTTTTCGAATGAACGTACATAAGTATTTATATTAAAGGTATTTTCTTTTGATTAATTAATATTAATTACATAACCATAACATCCACCACGAAATCTTATCTCACCCTAATTCAGCCAACTAAATACTTTGGTGATTATTTCGGAAATAATTTAGGTTAGTTTATTACCAAAAGTAATCTCGCTAACCCAATTTTCCACTCACGAATAAAATTTCCTCGTTTGAAATGAAAATATTATCGAATGTTAGCTTCAAGCTTTGATTAACACTTTGAATCTGAATTTCCTCGTCTGATGAACTCGTGAACCCAAAGAATTGATTTATAACCACATTAAGATTTTCTGTGTTTTAAGACAGTATAATATTTTAATTTACTGGAATAATTATGAAATAGGTACCTAGGTATATTTAGTTGTAATTTGTGGATCAATTAATTGTCATGAAATATACATGTTAAAGTCAACTGGATAGTAAATGAAGGTATGAGATCAAATGCTCTTTATATTTAAATTTAATACATGTACCTCCACTGAACGGTGGGAACGGGCGACAGCTTAGTGGTAGCGTCGAGGTCTTTGAGTCCAGAGTCCCCGGTCCGAAATCCTACTCCGCCACGACGAGATTCCTTTTTTTAAATACAAGCTGCTTAGGCTTATTTAAAAATAGTATTAAAAATGCGGCAATATAATAAATATCGTACGTCATTTTTACGTACAAATCAATGTTTTTTAATTCCTGACTCCTGGCATTATCCCAGGATAGGAGAAACATAGAGGAGTAAATACTTCAGAAGATATTTCTCGTTACCTATGCAAAATACGTCTACGAATATGTGCGTAGATTTTCACGGTTGTTGTTGATTCTATTTGCTTTGTTTTTGGGATTATCCTTGTTGTGTTTTTGTCTTCTCCGACGTTTCGGCCACCGTTGCAGGCGCCATCTTCGATTTAAAATGTGGTGGGTTTTGCACTTGGAATTTGTACCGTGTCACAGTCGGCAGTAGGTATTTTAGTGTTTGCGTGTAATACTGGAAACCATGTGTGTTTGAGTTTAAGCCCGTCATCTCTGTTAATGTTGTTTGGATGTTTGTGTATTTTGATCGCCTCTTTAATTAGGCATGTGTTGTAGTTTTTTGGTTTGTGTAATATTTTAGGTTCAAAAGCGAAAAAGTGTGCAGTCTCGATAAAATCGTCATCACATTAAAATCGTAATCGTAATTACGTCTACGAAGTCTTAGTTACTAAAGTGGCAATCTCTCTTGTACATTGTTGGTACGTACTAGACTTGTTGTTTGTAGGTACTTGTAAATGTATAATGCATTACACATCATTACGGTCTGGTCAGCAAAGCGGATGATTTTGTGACCTTTGCCAGAGCACCCGCGGGAATTGTTTGGTATTTGCTCTTTGGCTTAACTTGACCCTCGCCTCATGCTGCGACCCTGGTAACAAACACTATCCATTGTTGTGCAACAACGTCATGTTTACAAAAAAGAAAAATAATAATTAATTGTTACCGATAGTGTGATTAAGATTTGTGTAACCCGATAATTTTTTGTTTTCGTCGGATTTACGGGACGTGGACCTGACTTTGTAAGACGCACGGAAACTGGCAGCCGATGTTAAGCTTGGAGGCTATTTGTGTAATCCATATGCTCTACATATTGAGCGGATATGAAACAACGATTAAATTGTTCCCACAAGCTCACCCACATGTTCCACAGTTGCACGGTGTACATCCGCGCTGTGCAGGCGGGTACTTTGCAAGACTTCGGACCTTCTTTCGAATCGTACTAAAATAAGTATTTTACTAATATTTTCTTAAAAAATTGTTCCAAAATGCTTAAATGCGGAATTGAAAAGTCGGAATAAACTGCGTATCCATGTGTATGAAATGCGGAGGAAGCAAGATTTCATTTGATTGAGTTGATTAAGAAAACTACTACTACTTCTTTTCCATATTCACACCAAGTGGTGTACCTCATGTATGGTCCCAAGGCGCTAACCACTGCTCCATGAAATGGCCAATATCAACTTTATGTATTAAATCAGTTTTCGGCAGTAACTCTGCAATCACTCAAAACCAAAGAATTGTAAATTCGCGCGGCGGACATATAACATATAACAAGGTTTTAATTGCATTGAAGACACTTTAGTAAATTGGTTTTTATATATATATAGTGTTGCTATTTTTATAGGAGTTGGGTCCTGAGGATAAATACCTATATTTGTTATTACAAAATCACCAGTTCTCCATTTTTCGTTTACCCTTAATCCAAAATATATTGCTTTGTTGGTTAATTAATTCTGAATTAGAAATCGGGGATAATTGTCAATAATGATATCCAACTTATTCTATTATTATATTATGTATATTCTTACATTATCCCCCGAAGTATTAATGCAATCTTGAGTATTTATTTATAGTAAATATGTATATTTATACATTATATTTATACACTGATCGCAAAACAATATGAATAAAAAGTGTCTAAGAATTTGGTGTGCATTGTAGTGAAATTACTAGGAACGCACAAAGGCGTGCAGGCATGAGCGCGGGAATATAACTAGCCGCTGTCCGATCTCCGGTAACCTAGCAGTGATTTGATCACCTCCAAGGGTCACATTAGGTCACACGATGCACCGATATTGCAACAGGGATTCTATTGTTTTGCCTGCATCCGAAGGTCCGCTATCTTAATTAATCAAATGATCATACATTATTACTCTTTCGCAAGCTGAATCCCTGGTACACAATGTGTGATGCTATTACGATAATAACGACAGGATTTAATTTTAGCATTAAATTAATTTAACATAAAAATAAACATAACATATTGTTTTGTTGGATGCCTTTAAAGCCAGCAACAGAAAAGAGAACATCCGACCAATATCAAAATGCAAAATAAAAATATGGGAAGAGAAATTTTCGCCAACGCTGGCCCAGTCAATAGGAGCCATGAGATGGTATTGGAGGAGAATGCTGCGCATCCCATTGACTGCGAGACACACCATAATTTCCATCCTCCAGGAATTCAAGATTACCGAAAGACACTCACTAAACAACCTGCCGCTTTTATTCTGTCAGAAACACATTAGGACAAATTGTCAGAAACATTCAGAGTCTGGAAAAGCAGGTGATTATGGACTGTGTTGAGGGAGAGATGTGCAAGATGGGTATATCAAATGAAGGAGATAATGTGGTCCTTGAATTTCGTCGATTATTACCTGATTGAAAGAATTTGTGCGTGAGGAAAATTATGTTAAGATTATGCGGAAAGAGGCTGATTTACAGGCTCAGGTCTCAGGACAATGCCAGTACATCCAAATCACGTCAATTCTAAATTACCCCCTTTCTTGCGGCACTGAAGTTATCACCATAAATTCCAAAACACAGATATTAAACAGCAAGTACACAGTAGTTCACAATAATGCGGATGATTTTGAGTTGAATTTAACTATTTGGATAGTGCATGCGGATAGTACAAAATTTGCGTGTGGTTTTAGTAGATGAATGCGGGAATTGTCACAATTTTACGAGTATGTGCCATAGACGATATAAGGATTTTTGGGTAGAATAATAATTTGAAATAATTAATTATGCTCCTTAGTTTTCGAGTTTTTGTAGTTTCGGTTTACAAGAGAACGGTAGTTTGATTTAACGATACAGGGGAAACATGAAGTTGAACGGTTCTCCGGTACGTCTGTCCGTGGCAAAGGCCGTGCGAGCCAAGTATCCTTTGAAAAGTCGATGTTGATTAGGGTATGCATTACACGGACAGCTAATTGAATGTGATTGAGCCTGTTTACCTGTCCTGATGTCCTGATAACAATCGCAGCTAGGGAAGCATCACGTTTGCTTCAGTGCTCGATGGAAATGGGCATTCTGCATTCTACTCAGGTTGGAAATTAAACTTAACTTTATTTATTTTTAGATAAATATTTGAAAAACATGAATCCACAAAAACCGCCAAAACTGAAAAATTTAGTTACAATTAATTATTGTTCGAATGATGTAATCCCGAATTCCTAGTAAATTTCCAAATGCTTATCATTAATACACCGATTAACATATTTGTCTATGTAGCGAATGAATATTATTACTTTAATCAGGAATTAAAGTAACTGAATTTGATAAGAAATGTGCTATTTATATAAATTTATACGTTTTCTTAGTAATTAGTAACCTCTTCGTTCTATCTTGATCTTGATCAAACGACGATGATAAGAATGTACGATTGGGTTTTATGTCATAAATTAATTACCTACCTACTTACTTTAAGAGTCCTTCGAAAAGGAATTATATGAATTAAAATACCTACGTGTTTATTTTATTTGTTTATTAGCATGCAAAAATCATTACAGAAGCTTTTATTAACGGTCATGGCAAAAATAAAATAATAATTAAATTATTACGCAACGTAATAAACCTTACTTATGTATTTTTAATTCTTACAACAGTGTTATAATGTGAATTATTCTCATAAAAATATTTAGAGTATAACTTAACTAAACCCACCTCTGTCCCTGTTAAATTATTATTAATGTATTATTCGGAGGGCTGAGTACATGCATGAAAATAACGATGTTAACTATCTAACTATCGTGACATTTTACCAATGGTATTGGCAGTGATTGATCGAGATTTATTTATATTAAGTTTTTTAAGACACAACACCAACGTGCACCCTTGGGCATGACTATTATCAATAACATCTATATTGTTTTGTGTATAAATATTATATGTTTAGTTGGGTTTAGTAATATGATGAAACATCTGTACTAAACGAGATAATATCACAAATAAATTATTTTACGAAAGAGAGCTTCCTACTTGTTTGTATTTATTGTTTTGATAGCTTTCTCTTGAAATTGATTATTCAAAATAGTAGTTTATTTAAGTTCCCCCCGTCAAAAAACATTATTTCATTGGTACAATTTTAATATTGTAATAACTATGTTTAAATCCATATAGTATTCCCTGCGGTCACAAAACATCCATTGTCCAGTAAAGCGTATTATTCTTGGTACAATAATCTTATAATATTGCTCAATTTTGTATATATGTAAAATGATGGTTGTAGGTAATAAATTATGTAAAATGAATAGCTTTTGATTACGATGAGGTGGTGAACGAGCAGTTATCCCAAATAAGATTAACACGAGGCAGGTAACGACTATTCGACAAATCATAGAGATGAAGTAAGGAAACGTGTTCCCATACTGATCTAGAGAGTTTAATTCTTAATACATTTGGACACCTGTTGGTCATGGTGAATATCAGGGGTGGTAGACGAAATATTTATATATAACGTAAACCTTTTTAACACTATTTTCAAATAAATTTATTTATTTTTAATTAATCAGGTTATATACGTGATATTTGTTATTTCAGCGGCTAGGTTTTTTAGTTCCTACGAAATATTTGCATTCTTCTTGGGATCGCGAATATTTCGATTTCAGGGATTCTTTTATTTGATCGTAATTAACTTTACAAGAGAGCAGAAAATAAATTGTGGGAGTGGGATTTGATCCAAAAGATTCTTGCCTGGAAATAGCGACTCTAATTTTACTATACCCGATTTTACTTGAAATTATTACTTACCTAAATTTAGTGCAGATAAGCAAATTGGTAGGTAGGTACTAGATTAATACTTTTTTTTATGTTTCCGCTCGTTTACAAGTGATATTGGCATAGACAAAAAAAAAAAAAAATAAAACATGAATTTTATGAATGGAGGAGAAATATAATATAACTAACTGAAAAAAACCGTAAACCGTTAACCGATTTTTTGTAATAATCAACAAGACTAGGAAAACAATAAAGATACATATTATGTTTATTTTTTAAGAGCGAAATGCGTATTCATCAAAGTTTTTATATTTATACAGGTCGACACGCCTCTATCGAGTTGAAAATGTCGTTCTTAAATTATTGATTTTGCGTTTTATTTCTCAATTCTGCTAAAAAAAATTTATTTAATAATTTAGGTATACTCTTTCACAGTTCACACTCTATTTAACAACAACGATATTATCATGTTTTATCGAATATTCATGGAAATAGTTATAAAAAGTATCATGTTTCGGCCCTGTAACATAGAACCCTAGAACTTTATATCGCCAAGGGTTATTTGGGATCAATACATGGGATTAGTTACCTATTTGTTAGGACCATAGAAATATTTCCTGGACCATTGATGCCCTGTCATGGCTAATGGTTGGCCCCATCCGAAGAGGAATGACGTTTAAATCGATAGGGGACGATAAAATTTATATAGGGCCATTGACATTTATTTATACAATAATTGAGTGCCGATTAAAATTCCTCGGCATCTTCTATAAAGGATCGAGATTCGAGATGGATACCTCTCAGGACTGAAAGGGAAAGGATACAAAAGTGACAGACCAATACGTAAATTTAAATGAAAAAAGGTTTAATTGAGTGAAAGAAAAAATAATCATCTATCATTTTAATATCACTATGTACATAAATCTACCCGTTTGCTTTAATATAAAAAAACTCGAATGCCAATGATATGGACCAGTAGGTTCACCATTATACATATTATGTAGAAATAAGATGATAAAAGCGTTTATCTACCTTGTATCTACAATTTTCTATTGATTTTCGTCGACACAAGGTTGATAAACGCTTGTATTACATATAGCCAAAAAATGCCACATCTCTTGGAAATATTACATAATGGGTGTATGTATGATTTCACATGAATTTCTTGTTTTATATTATTTTTTACAATTTAATTTGATATTCATAATTTTTATGGATTTTGACTACCTACTATTTGTATGATAACAATACTTCATATAATTTTTATTTTTAGAAAAAGGTACCTAATAATGGACATTGGGACCTTCCAGGTACCTATTTGATATCTAAGGGTTTGAGTATAATATTTTGATTGATGAACATAAATCCTACATGCATTGTGAATGCATTAAAAGGTCAATAGTGACGGATGGGAACATATTAATCTCTAACCGAATCTAATTGCATTTCTATTACAATGCCATGTAAATGTGACTGCAAATGTTTATTGATTTATTATGCTATAAAATTTTAAAATTAACACTGGACTTTATGTAATAACATTAAATCTTATAATTAAAAGATAGCTTTGGTTCATTAACTTTATGCTTTGGCTAAGTATAATCTTCGGTACTGTAGATAAGTGTAAAAGATATACCTAATACGGGCTCTAAAAGTTTATTTTATGATCATGAAAAGGATATAAAATGTTTCTTCTTTTTAACTTTAAATACTTAATTTTACTAGCAAATCAAGAGAAGGATAGAAAAAAATCACAATTTCAATGAGTATGCTTGAAAAAATAATCGTTCTCTCCAGGTGAGTACTGTATTAATTTTTTAGCAAATTTTAATTTAATCAACAAACTATCAAGATTTACTGCATTTAGAGTAACAATGCAGTGCAGTGAAATTGGTAGTAATATCATCTATCAGCATCCATCCCCGCCATCCAGCCCGCATCCATCAGTTCCGCTGAGTACATCCGGAAGATGGTCATCGACGGCCTGCCAGGACGACGGGATCCTGCAGGGCTTAAAGAAGAGGCAGTCGAGTTCAGGCTCTCCCGAGGCATCTGGAGATCATGCCCAAGCCAGGTCCACCGCCGCGACTTCACGACAGTTATTGGAGGTTGCTGCGTCCGTTCCCGAACTTCAACGTTGATTATAAAGTCAAGCCCAGTGTCCTTCTCAGACGCTTGTTCTCAAAACTCAACCAGGATTCACATTCATAAAGGAGCACCGGCACAATACAGGAGTTAAAGAGTCGGCGTTTTGTTTTGACCAATTAACTGAAATTCCAGACAGCACTCATAATGTTAAAGGTAGCTTCAGCAATTCCTAGGCGGATTGCGAGTTCGTTTGTTGAGCATACAAAACGATATTAATTTATGAGATGACGATAAAAGTAGTATTTATATGAGTTATATCGATTTACAAAACGTATTATTTTTTCCCATCATCTGACTCGGTGTGATGAGCGATCAGTGACCAGGAGTGCAGAGAGCCCTGGGGGCTTGAGGGCCCATAGTCTTCTGGATCAGACCAGTTTACAGAGCCTGAAGGAGGTGCTTATCGATAATCGACCCGAGTTTTAATACTCCCAACCCAATTACGCTCTCCTGGGATCCTGGGAAGTTTCCACGCGAAGCTATTGAAGATGTTTTTAAAATTTGTGCAACAAACCATAAAAAAATGAAATGAGAACTTAAATAGGGAATGGAGTAAGTGTTTTCTTTAAAAGTTTAACTTTATCTAGTTTTTCATTTTGTCTTGAATAGTTGTTTTATCATGTAGGTTAAAATGGTAAAATTTACTAATTAAGATGATGTTAAAACAGCATGTTGTGTGGCCTCCGTAGCGTGGTTACGACGTTGGACTCGCGATACAGAGGTTCCGGGTTCGATTCCTGACGAGAACAAAAAAATCAAATGTGATTTTTCCCAAGCCTGGGTGTGTTTGACATTGTTCCCCTCTGGCTTTCTACCCCGTTGAAGTGGTTTAATAAATAAATAAACGAAATAAATCATATACAATTTGGCAGAGATAACGTAAAATGTATTCGTTTTTTTTATTTTCTAGGCAAAACAGAAACAGACTCATTTTAATAGGAGGTTCCGGGTTTATTCCTGGTGAGTTCACAAAAAATTTTTTTTTCTTGAACAGGATATTTCTTATATTGCTTTGTATTATTAGCTCCTGGACTGTTAAGGTGCTTTGAATAAAATAAAATATTGTTGTCACTACTACTCATTTCCCTCATCCGCACCCAATGGTGCATAAGGCACTGCATTGGTACACCAATAGCAGTGTATCTTGATCATTTTATTACATGAAGGCAAGATGTGCAGTCTTACGCTTCAGTACCAGTCCAAGGTATCACACATAAAATATTAATATGAAAATCTCATGTTGATATATATTTAATGTTGACCCCTTACGGGAATCGAACCCGTGACCTTAGGCACGGTAGCCAAATGCGCTACCACTATGCTACGAGGCGGATAATATTGTTGTTACTCATCGGAAATTAGTATTTGAGAATATGATTTTTAGTTTTGTTTTGTTCCCTTGTAGGTATTTTTTTTTTAATAAATCAATTTTAAAAATCATCGAACACATATAGTTTTATCCCTCCTGTAAAATATTAGGTATGTTGTGCAAATTAAAAACAATAAATTAAAAAAAAAAAATAAAAACAGCTAAAGTTATGAAATGCTAATAAACATTCCATGAATTGGAAATTTATATTATTTTAGAAAATATATGCAAGAAAGGTGTCATGTAAATTTGTCGAACACGGAAAGAGTATTCGCGGTAAAATTTTATAAGGTAAGGAGTAATTTTTCATGAAATTTTAATAAATCTAAATAATTTACATAAAGAAATATTCCAAAAGTGTTGCATGTTGATGATTAAACCCGACATGATATTCTAGAAAACACAGCTCACTAATGTACTCGACCTGTACTATAATAACTCATATCACATATAAGGCAGAAGGCCAGGCATTCTCCATAAAACTTTTCCTTATTTCCAAACACAAAATACATTTTACATTTCAGTGTATGTTTCAATACCGAAAATTACCGCTCTTCTGTGAAATAGTAATATAAATACCATATTTTTTTAGACACTGACATGTACTTTTATGTAATAAGGCGTCCAAATACACATTTTATTGGTCTGACTTGAAAAGTGTTTATTTTTAAAGGTTTCTTTTTTAGACGAGACAAATATGTATGCTTCTAAGTGTATTTATAGGTGGTAAAAAAATTTATAATATATTAATAAATTAAAACAACGATCATATCCTGTCGGTGTGCGTGAGTGGGCGTTTCAAAAAAGTATAACTTCCACCTCATAAAATCATACGAAATACAAACTTGAAAATTTTATTTTTAGCATTTTGACTACACAAACTCTCTAGTGAGAGTCTGTAATGGATTACTTTCCAATTGTTTAGTTAAAACACCGTCACTGAAATTGGAAAACTAGTGTTACAAAACTTTATGGACTACATAAAACTTAGTTAAGCAACTGATTGGGAATTGTTACCTATTATGCTTCCATCATCAAACTTTTTTGAAGTACTTCGGTGAGGGCTAACATCAGATCGAAATTATTTAAGAAACAATTTTAGGGTTGCGATATTTATTTTATTTTTAAGTTAAAACTATTTATAATTAGTATATTTAAACTTTTCAAACGATAGACTAAAAAGAGGGACAAAACAACGTTTAGCCTGGAGAGGATCTTCATTTTTTAATTCATCTGGCATCTCCTCATACATTTTGATGCCCTTATACATGAGACAATTCTGTGATATAGTTTTTCTTTTCTTTTCTAGTCTTATATTTTTGAACCTCTTTTTTGCATATTTATGAAAAAAGTCATTGTCCTTAGCACTGGACAATTTGATTCTCAATTCGTACATTTGGTTAGGTATCCACATTCCTCATAGTTTGAGAATCTCTTCAGGTGTAGTAATATATTCCCGACTGCGCTGTAACTTATTGGATGTAAAGGTCTAACAAGAGTTCTGTTGTCAGCGCAGTTCCTGGGTTAGGTCCCTACCAGTGGACTTACGAGGCCGTTCCCATATCCAAGGCCCGTGCCCTCAGTACGAAATCAACGCTTAATTACCCAATGCCACCTTGGATCTTGATTGCGTAGTTCTACCCTTTGTGCCCTTAAGGCGGGGGCATTGTCTCTTAGAAAGGTCCCAGCGGGAATCTAAGGGGCGTTGATAGCCCGTAATCACCACATCGCAACAGTTTTAAAAAAGACTCGACATTCTCATTCAAATTCCTTTTAAACGCAATGAAAATAATATGGATCTTTTGCGGAGTGTTCACTAGATAACAAAACGATTTCATCGTCATCGATATTCAATCGTAGAAAAATGCTGATAAAGTTTGTGCACCGTATCGAAATGTATAAAACTACCGTATACTTGATGTTTTAAGGCTTTGTAGCGTTCAATTTTATCTTTTTGATGAATTTTGCGCTCGAATAAATTATTTTATACGTTGTTTCTCGGACATACCTACATATATATATAAATATATATGACGCAACCCTTTTTTCTGGGTGAACGGATAAACTGAAACATGGTTCGATAAGTATTGTAATAAATAAAATTAAAATACCAGCTTTTAGTGCAACAGGAACCCCGGAGTGTCAGGAATTCCCTTATCATTGTTTTAATGCCCTTGCGCATGCGCCTTGAAAAATACATAATGACAAGTTTAAATAACTGGGAATATTCTATAGAGTTTTGAAAAAAAATCGTAAACTGCTAAAACTTTTAGTTATGTTTATCTAACTCGTTATCATTAAGTTTTATAACAACGTAGATAATCTTGCATTCTATTGAATTTTTTCTATAGAATTTAAATACTCCTGAGAGCCTTGATATTGCCTATTTTACAAGGCACCAGGTTCCCTGCGCGGCGCCCTGGATGTCCACTGCTAAAAATTAATCAGCAGTAGTTTTGTAGGTAGTTTGTTAGTTTTACTATTCTTTGTTCACTTCATGTCTTCAGAAATTTGTCTTGTACATTGTGTCCACGTAATTGGTGTTATTTTGTATTTACCTTAAATTGATCTTAGTTCATTGAACCTAAACATATCACTGTGTGCACAACATTAAAATATAAATAAATAAATAGATAAATAAAATAAATATACATCATAAATGCTGAAAATAACACTTATTTCAATATAATTATTACACTGTTATTCTGGCTTTTTTTTGGCAACATTTAAAAAAATCTATGGAGGATTATAGGTACTTTACCGTAGGAAGAGGACGAATAAAAAATATCGCGGTATCTACCTTTTTATACATTTACCATACGCCATACGTATAATAAAAGTTTCTCGGGAAAGAGCTTTTACTTTTAGTTAAAGCTCAACTTATGCAGACGGCTACGGTCCATGTTTCGGTCGTGGGTAAAATTTGTATTCCAAAATCCCTTTGTATAAAAGTAAGGACAAGAGTTGGGAGCAAAAGTCAAGGTGCATAATGTTCTGGTGCCAAGTAGAAGGGGAAGACGTGTCACGAATATGCAAAAAAGTCCTTAAGTACCCATTGTCCAGGACCTTTTTGGCTCCAAAAAATATAAAAGGGTTGAACACATTTTAAATATTCTTCGATCCAAAGTATGTAATTACTTCACAAGCTCTCGGCATTCTTAAAGGAAATGAAATCATGAAATTCCTTTTATTTCTCAGGGTAAAAACGCATATTTAAATATTTTGGCTCTATAAAATAAAATGATCTTTTTGGCTGTGCGTTTTGTAAAGATGACTCAAAAAACCTTGGCCTAGGGCCGAAGTGACAGCATAATCTATTATTTAAAAAAATATATGGTTAATGAATCAAGTATTATAACGATACAAGCATTTAACTTTTTCTGCCCCTTATAGGAGAAGGTGCGTTTTTTAAAAAAAAAACACATTCCAGATCCTAGGCCGCTAAAGACACCGACCAACCTTATCCAGCATCCAACTATATTGCATTCTTTACTTGCAAAAACCCAGTCTTTGAGACGTACGTGAGGTAGATAAGTAACTCTCCTTAAGATTTTTTTTCTTCATTGAATATTTCTCATTTTATTAACAAAAAGAATAATACATTCGTAGTAAAACATAAAAATACAATTTATGATAAACAAAAAACAATAATATGAGAAAAATTCCACATAGGCATAGCCTGTGCGGGTATAATTACATTTATAAATATATATTTTTGTATGTAGTATGTTTTGTATTATATAATTTAAGTTTATTAGTAAATAGAACCTTAAAAAATAAGAAGTAAAAATTAAAAAAGCAGTTTCTCATTTTATTTTATATTCAGTTCTATACAATACGATATTATTCAAATCTTTTTTTATTATTGTACTCAAAGTACATACTGTTTTTTAATATTTTCGTAGCAAACTAGTTAACGATAAAACACTGGGTGAAATATTATGTTAGTTGTAATAGATTTCGTGCAACTTCATGATTTTATTCGCAAGATATCGCATTCTGTTGATAATGTTAATTGTTTATAATTTTGTGTCTTTGTTTTTAGTATGCGATAGTAAAACCCACCAAATGTAATTACTACTTCCACGGTTGTATTAGCATACTCAATACTCAACTCAGACCGCTAAAAAGTCGTCGACAGTCATAATAATTTCTCAAATTGTATTTTAATTCATAAGCAGAGCTTATTTCGGTTTTGACTCACGGTCACAGTAATGAATACTTTGCATAATAAATACATAATAGTGGGTATTATGTCGTCCTTTTAATTTGGAAGATGTATGGAGTTTGCATAATGCCATGTAATCCATACAAAAACAATAGCTTGACTGTTTTTTATATTCATCTTGAATGAATGAATATTTATTCGTATTTTAGGAGTGTTCTTAATGAAACATGTTTGCCTTTGGGTGACAAATGTTTTCCGCATAATATTAGTAAGAGATTGTCTCGTGTTCGTTGAATGTTAGTTATTATTATAAAAATCTGTGTCAATTATTATACAAAGTGTAAATATTGTATTACATTCATCATGCTGTCGTGATTACTATTTTTTTTTTGTTAAAAATTCATTATGTCCGAATATTTTTTGTTAATTTTATCGGACATGTTTCATAATATTTTTTTACTGAGTAGATTCAATTCACGATTATAAAATTATGATGGCTCTTTTTTCAATCAAACTTAACTTTTTTGAGATAATCTACTTATGTAGCCATCTGCATGGAGTATTTTCAAACGTGCTGTAGAAAATAAAATGACATAGGTATATAGAAAATCATTATTCATAAATATTTAAAAAATAAATAGGTACCTAAGTATATGAAAGAAAATCAACATATTTTTTCACTAAATAATCAAACTAGGTACCTAAATACTTTTACATGACTATTTTAACATGTCATTTATCTTAAAATTTAATATTTAATGTACAAAATGGAAAGCTGTAATTCTGAAAACAATTAAACGAGTAAAAATATATATATTCCAAGAAAACGTTTAATAAAGCCACCTGGTAGTTTCCATTGCCAAGACCAAACCATAATAAATAAAGTTTCACAATAATGTTTTAATAAGGAGGTACTTGTATATTTATATTGTTTGTAATAATATCAATCAAATTTTATACAGGTAAAATTAATTTTTTGCTCATATAAAAGCAACACTGAAGATATAAAATTAATTTTTGCTCATATAAAAGCAACACTGAAAATATAAAATTAACAGCTTTTGAAAGATTCAAACTATTTTAAAAATTAAAACACAATATAATATACGTAAGTTAAGAAAGAATCGGTGTCCAATAATTCACCAAGGTATTTAAAAAAGGTGATTATAAACGTAAATCCGATTTTACCGAAATTATGTAAGGGTAAAAAATATAGACATATAGGTAAACGCACGCATACATAATCCACACGTTAACACAAATCAATTTGTTATGGACTGCAATTTATTATTATAGATCTTTGTGCTAGAGATACATGTATTTCAAGTTTTTTTTTTAAATTAAAATGATATTAATGATAAAAGATGGTCGTGATACCTTTACTCGTGGTAGGTATTCTTATATTTTTTTTTACTCAATGTACGTACCACAAAAAAAATGTAAAAAGGAATATGAATGCAACATGTCATTAATATGAGAATAATTTTTAGGTTCCAGAAACCTCTAATATACATAACATATTGCTCTAAGCTTTTGAACCTGGTCTATACTGGAGTCTCTGAATGAATAATGAACGGGAAAGTACAATAAATTCCAGTCAACAATACGCATTGATCATTGCACGCTGCACACTCCTGACATGTTCAATAATAATTTATGAAATTTATCTCCTATGAATAGTACCTACGCATTAAATTGGTTCAATATTAGAGCATCTATTGTTTCTGCGCCTGGTAGAAATGATAATACTAAACAAGAAAGCATCAATTAAAGCGGTTGCCGGAAACTCCCTGCATTGATCGGAGTTACCTCCTCAATCCTTCTGCAGCCCGCGTCGTGTCAGTCCCCTGAACCTGACCATATGGCGCTGCTGGCGCGACCTTATTCGCGGTATTAGCTTGCCGATAAACAATCACGACTTCACCTATTTTATTCGAAAAGAAATAAATTATAATGAAATTTTCAGTATGTAATATTATATGCCATAAAATATTGTAAGATATGATTCCTCATCCATAAAAACCATGAAATCCTGAAAATACTTATTGACATTAATGTATTAGTAAAATAATATTTTTTGTTACGTAGATAAAAATGCCGAATTAATTATTCAACTTGGAGTATTAACTAATACATACATTATATTATAGAAGATACAATATTAGGTACTTTCAAAATGTAAAAATATAATAGAGAATTCAACCAAGATCGAATCAAAGAGAATGCGACATCGCGACAAGCGACGCAAAACTGCGATATTACGATATTGCGAATTGTACGAGTACGCTCTCTAGCGAACGGATTTTCATACTGAAACTGAAACCCGCCATTTTCCATGCTATCCTGGTACGAAAGGGACGCCTGCAGCGACCGCGAGCAAGTGGCGGCGGCGTAACGTCGCCGCATTTTCACACCGATTCGCGCAACATACTCTCCTGGTAGCTACATTTCAGATGAAACTCAACGTCACATAACTGAATTGGAATTTTTGTTAATTTTATTCTCTTTACGACATGATTTAATTAACCTATCCGTATTTTTAATTATAATGCCGACGTTTTTAATTTGCACAATTTTTTTTTTTTTTTTCAATTAAAAATTAAATTGCTTTAAATAAAATCTTAGTGGGAAGACTGGTTTTTTTTTTTTTCAAATTCTCGTGAGTGAAAGAGTATAAAAAAAAACCCATTTTATTACAGTAAAAAGAGGATAAGGCTAAGACAAAGAATATCTAAATCTATGGGATAAGGTTTATTGCATTCCAGCTAAAATGTGCATCGAAACGTATGTATTATTTATTAGATACTTGCATCAAATTGCTTATGAATATTGGATGCCAGTGCATAAAACACTGTCCGTCCATAGCTCATTATTACCGTAATCTCTCATTCCTTTAAAGGAGGGATGCATTCGCTGACTGAGATAAGTGCCTCGATATTAAGTGAAAACCTACCTATCTACAGAGCTCTATTACGGCTTGCCTGTAACATCAAGGTGAATGTCTTCTCAATCAAACGAGGAGTTCGTTTCTTTACAATAATTGCTTTGTTCACAAACACAATCTACGTAATTTGGTTTTATGGTTTCCAGCAGAAATTTCTATCTAGTTATTACAAGAAAATCCAGATAAAGTTTATTTGCATGAATAATTGTTTGATAACTAGCGTGATAACTTACCTACTTACTTTGAAAATCGCTTTTGAATTAATAGTACGCATAATATTCATATTTTCTACAGCAAGCTTCTGGCAAAAAATCATATTTTAACGGTGCGGTGCTAACCCCTGGTTTTATAAAAACAATATTTAGAAAACGCGTTTTTTACAAGTGATTAACCGTATAATGCAATATATTTATAGATAAATATCTTAGATATGCCACAAAAGACTTAAACGGTGAGTTATTTTCTAGATATCGCATAAAATATCGACCTGTAACCATATTCAAAACGTAAAATAATTTTACATTATTTATAATTAATATATTACACTTATGGTTTTTGCAGTGGCCCATGAATATCAATATTAGCAATATTCAGGGACTCTTCAACATTATACAAGTACCTATGCCTATACACCGTGTCCCACGATGAGACCGCGAAACTCCGGAGCGTGATTGTTCATGGTATTCTGAGAAAAAAATCCTCATAAAGTTTTTTGATCCGGGCATTTCCAATAATTAATTTTAAAAAAAGTATTCATAAAAAGCGACGACTGTAATACTGGCTTCTGTTTGAAGTGCTAGCGGCGGCGGGGTGGCGGTGGGCGGGGAGGAGTGGGGGTCCGCTCTGGTACGCCTTGTACGGACATTCAAAATTCGAATTTCATATCTGAATCTTTAGTTTAAGTTTCAAAAATATGTGATTTTTTCGCGCTTATTGGTGCAGGTCACGTGGTGTGAGCCAGTTCAAAAATTGACGGTATTACACGCGTGAATTTTTATTCATATTTTAATAATTTTTTTTTAAGAAATTAGAATTGAGTTTTTTGAAAAAATTTATTAAGATTTTTTTCTCAGAATATCATGAATAATCACCCTCTGGAGTTTCGCGGTCTCATCGTGGGACACGGTGTATACTAAATTGGTAAGATCGTACCCACAAACCCACATCAGAATTATATTACGGGGAGGTATATTGCCATTATGTAGGTACCTACTACATCCTTGGTAATTATGGATAAAATGCATTTATTTTTTACTATGAAATGTCTAGGTCCAGAATGACGCTGGCACGAGTCACAGGAGCACAGAAAAGCAATTCTGTTTCGTATTGTGGTCACATTGGATCATTAAGTTCCCATCCGCGGCCAATAAATTATTCCGTTTCGCCATTAACCAGTTGCACTTCGGGCTGAATATCAATTTCGTTCCCATATACCTGAGCCTGAGACTACAGATCTCATCGCCGATACTAAAATACAATTAATTATGCGACCATGAAAATATTATTAATGTTGAAAACTTAGGAATAGTTTAGATACGTATGCGCAGGCGTGCAAATCACGCTTCCAATGAGGAATTCCCAATGGTTCCAAGAATTTAGTTTTATAAAAAAAATTTCATGTATACAACAAAATTCAAAAATTTACTTGTAAGATGAAATTTTTCTAAAATTTCCCTACCAAATAAATCATCATTAGACGCCAGGCTATCAGCGAATTCTCGCTTGATACAATTAAGACTGTCTAATATGTTTAGCGTAGTAAACTGTTATACTTCACTTTCCATATTTTTCAAATCACGAATATTGTACGTATTTTTATTCGTACTAACTATTTTTATTCATATTATCCACGTAAGCAAATTTTGCTCCTGCGATGCGTGTGAATTAAGAAAATGTTTATAGACAGATGATAACGAGATTTATCATGCCCTAAGTGGTTTATACAGTGAATTATATAAAGATTGGCCAGACTCTTATTGGTCAATTGGATAAAATAATACCATTAAATGAATAGATATAAACGGAAAAGGGTTTATTATGGATAATAACTACAAATTAATATTCTCTCATCCAAGATAGGTAAATGATATATTATTATGTATGATTTTTTTACGGTACTCGTAAAAGAATTGACTGCCACTGATATCCCAACTATTAAAAATATTAAAATACTGCATTTTGATGCACACCTTTTGATGATTTTTTTAAACAGTATACGATCAAATTATTAATAGAATGTGTTAAACTTATCGGATTATTTTAGAAAGTATTTTAAATTGTGTTTATGTTTTTCTTTAATTGGTCATTTAAACACACATTATAAAAATAAAGAATGTTATGTTATTTCTTATCTAAATTGTGGATATGCAGTTAAATAGTTTTCAAAGACTTGAAGTCTTGTTGGTCACTGTTGAGGTTTTAAATGACAGATGACAAACTGAGTTTTAATTGGGTTCTTCCCGATTTTTTATTTTTTATTTAAAAAAATTGATTTATAAATTACAATATCAAGGAAAATTTTTAATTTTTTTTACGATGTCATATGATTTTTCCAGCGCGGTTTGAAATAGCACTTTTTCAAATCGCTCGCAAAATCCACCATTTGGCGCGCATGCGGAGTGACGTCAAAGCAATATAGGCGCTCACTACGGAATGAATTTCACGGTTGACGGGAATGACGTCATTAGCCAATAACTGGCGTTAAAAATCATTCGTATTTTCGTGTTTTTAAAACATAAATTTATAAATGAAAACAAAATTTTTGATCATTGTGTTTTATATCGTTGGAATAGTAAAAATACATTTTAAATATTTATAACGTTTTCGAGGATATTCATGTTATCGGGAAGAACCCTATTATTAGAAATTCAAATTTAAACCACAAACGAATAGTCAATATGTTCTGTTCCTTTGAGGAAGGCTGTTGATTTATTTTTGTGTAAATTAATAGATTTATAATTTGGAATAAAGTATAAAACATAACATATAAATACGAGGTCTGTTCAAAAAGTATCGCGAATTTTGAATTTCCGCGGGCTACGTATATTTGATTTTGGATTTTTTTGTAGCGTTATGTTGGTACTCACGTCCCTTACTTATGCTGACAAGGTCGGACATTTTGAATGTTTAGTTAATTTTTGACAGCTGTTTTGCTTGGATGTGTTTTGGCTCGTCTTCGATTTTTGCCTATTCCAAAAATGGATCAAAGAATCTGTATCAAATTTTGTGTGAAAAACAAAATAAAGTGCGCGGACGCATTCCGAATGTTGACTGTGGCATATGGTGAAGCTACCTTGGACCAAAGCAACGTTTATCGGTGGTACAAAATTTTCTCAGAGGGCCGAGAAGATGTGAACGACGAAGAACGTGCCGGACGCCCGAGCACGTCAACAACAGACGAAAACATTGATAAAGTGAAGAAAATAGTATTAGCCAATCGTCGAATCACCGTTAGAGAAGTTGCTGAGGACCTAAAAATATCGATTGGCTCGTT
Source organism: Micrasema minimum (assembly GCA_022494985.1). Taxonomy (NCBI): domain Eukaryota; kingdom Metazoa; phylum Arthropoda; class Insecta; order Trichoptera; family Brachycentridae; genus Micrasema; species Micrasema minimum. The sequence goes on along the minus strand of JAGVSP010000280.1, from coordinate 106,102 downwards.
GCATTCGATTTTAACCAATGATTTGGGCATGAGTCGGGTCGCCGCGAAATTCGTGCCAAAATTGCTCAATTTCGACCAAAAACAGCATCGCGTTAACATTGCTCAGGAGATGTTGGACTCGGTCCGTGACGACCCAAATGTGCTCCAGAGGGTCATAACTGGTGACGAATCATGGTTTTATGGTTATGACGTGGAAACCAAAGCTCAATCATCCCAATGGAAGCTGCCGCATGAGCCAAGACCGAAAAAAGCGCGCCAAGTTCGGTCGAACGTGAAGGTTTTGCTCACAGTTTTCTTCGATTGCAGGGGCGTGGTGCATCATGAGTTCTTGCCACAGGGTAGTACGGTCAATAAGGAATATTACCTGCAAGTTATGCGCAATTTGCGCGAAGCAATCCGCCAGAAATCATGAAGAACAAAAACTGGCTTTTGCACCATGATAACGCCCTGGTCGTTTACGCTTGTGCGCGAATATTTGGCCAAAAAAAAGTCAAAAACCTGGCCTGCAAGAGGCCCATGATGAGCCGTATTGACCTGCTCCAGAAAGCGCGGTTCGGTCGAACGTTTTTCCTGCTCACAGTTGCAAAATTTGGCAAGGGGCCCATCAAAGGAATACGCTTTTACCTGCAATGAACTATTTGCGCAATTTGCAACCGAGATCCGCCAAAACGCCCGGCATCCTGGGAAGAACAAAAATCCTAAGGAAGTGATACATTTATAATTGCTAAAAATGATGTTTTTTTAAGTAGCTATCCCATAACACAAGACCTACTATTTTTTCAAAAACTTGCTTAAATGTATTAGGAGATAAAGACGGCATTCGAGGGGAGCTGATTCACTTTGAAGGGCTTAAGTGCTTCGAGGAAAAAAACGTTGGCATAAATGTATTATCCGAGGGGAATTACTTTGAAGGGGACAAAATAATATTCATGAATAAATAAATACTTTTTGAAAAAAATATAAAATTCGCGATACTTTTTGAACAGACTGCGTATAGAACATAAACCTAAGAGATTATAAAACATGCCGATTTTACTGCTTTTAAACAAATCTAATTAATGAACTATTTGTCTTGCAAATTGACAATTATTAGTGTCTGATTGATATATTCCTGAAACGATTACTACTCGTATTGTAACTTTAAAAAAAACTAATCCTAAGGAAGTATTGTTTGCAATTTTTCTATATTATATATAATACTACGGTGCTACGGTTGCTACTGTAAATTTATAATTTTATCGTACAATTCCATTTACTAGCTATCCCATAACACAAGATACTATTGTATCATATTGAATTCTATGGAACTAATGGTGGCGTTAAAATATTACCGCAAATTAACGTTGTTATTCGTTCCTGGTATTTTGAAATGTGCAGCAAATGCAGCTTTCCCTGTTTCCAATTCAAGGGAAGATCTTCCACATCGGCGTAATGCAAGTAGAATAAATGTTTATCTAACATAACATCAAGTATGTATATTCTGGTAACCGTAGACGTTTGATTAAACTTATCTTCAATAGACATCAGTAGTTGATTACTTACGAGTTACGCGATGGGAATTTTAAATAATTTACACTGATTTCTTACAACATACCAGATAATTATGTAAAACTTATTAATCGCGATAAAAAGTACCTATCAGTATTTTAATGAAATACATACATACTCGTACAATCGTAAAGAGATAAATCGTTATAAAAAGTATTACCACTATTATTACTAATTATCCCTCCAGTTTTGATCATAAACTACACCTAACATTACGTGGACAGAATATTACACTAATATTTTTAATATTCAAGGAAATTAAATTCAACCATTAATACGGTAACTGTATTTTAAAACGTTGGAAAAATCGTACTGTTTCCCGCACCTAATGATGCGTGGGTCACATTAATTGAAATAAGAAATGTGGATACGTGATCATAGTAATTGCTAATTATAATTAATATTTTAATAGGTGCTACTACTACTACTTACTATTTTCCCTTATCCGCACCCAATGGTGCATAGGACACTGCATCGGCACACCAAGTGTAGTGTATTGATTTGGGATGAAATTTAATATTTTTGATAAAAAATGTATAAAACTTATAAAAGGCACTAAGTGCCGTTTATTTAAAAGGAGATAATTATTTTAAAATTATATAAATAACATATTAATTAAAATTTATTTCATTAAAGCAAATTTATAAGTCTTACACATTATCAATGCTTTTTTATTTAATATTAAAATCACATTTCAATGAATATTTATATTGTCAGTGACTAGGATCGTACCCTGGAACGAGGCGCGAAAACGTAGTTATACGACGCGACGTTTATGGCCAGATAATTGAATACTTTATTAGCAAGTACCTATCAGTATTTTTGCCTGCTTTTATTTTTTTACAAATATAAAATGAATATTTACCAATTTTTTAATATCTTGAGATAAAAATAATAAAATTATAACACACTTATCAATGTCGTTTTTAATGGTGTTAAGCGAAATTGAAAACAGTTTTGTGTCTCATTAACACAAATACCATTCTGCCAGTCGAAAACATTTCCAGCGTCGTTACAACCAGTCATAAGATATTATAAATGTGCTTATTGTTTGAATTAAGCTTTTCGGTGTACTAGTAAGTTGTTGAATCACATTTACTCAAATGGGGATTTTTGATGATAGCCGAATTTTACAGTTAAAACCTTTGTGAACTACACTTGCTTATAATTTGGAAATAGGTATCTATTTATAGCACAAACGCGCTGTTAACCGTCTGATTTAAATGTGCTTATTTAACATTGAAATTAAGCTTTAGGTGTACAGTTCTACAGTCACATTTCTCAACGGGCGGAAAAAAAATTTAGATAGTCTATTCACCGATTATTTATCTACACCAGTTGCTTAATCACAGATAACTATCGACGTAGTTAAAAACGTGCTAACTACGTGCTAGCCCTAACGATTTGACCGATCACAGTTCGATACCGTGGTATCGGTTCGGCGAACGCGTTCGCCGAGCCGAGCATAGCCGATCTGAGCCGAGCGGGGCCGATGCAACGCGATATCGCGGCCGTACGTCAAACGTTAAATCAACGCGCTTGTCGGATTTTTTATTATGTCGACTGCTTTTCTCAATATTTGGCTTGCCGAAAACCGGCTAAATTATAATAAAGATTGAATGAATATATGTGCGAATAAGATATATCTCGGGAAATGGCTCGCGACTAGTATGCGCTCGTTTAATAATCCCGATCGATAACTTTTAACGCGTGTTCCATTGTGATCGCGAAAACGTTAAACATCCATAGGTAAGAAATCGTTATCACGTCGCTTATTACCTAGTCGATAGTGATCTGTGATCGAGCAACTGTAATCGGTAAAATATCTTTAAAATTTACCGATTACCTTAACTGCGATGTAGATACGTTGGTGATATTCTTATACGCCGCAGAAACTTGATTAAGAAGATAGATGCTTTTGAAATTTGGTACTTGCGGAAAATGTTTCATGGACAGCCATAATATGACAAATATTTCAATTCTCAAAAAATTGAGGATTAAGTAGAGTCCTTCCTCTGTGTTCTCAGGTACTTCGGTCATGTCACATCTCACCATCAAGGATCCCGTCCGTGATATGAACTGACTGGGTGACTGCAGATAACGGGCGTCTCTCTCCAGGAGACTTCCAGAAGTGCTGATGACAGAAACAGATGGAAGAGAATCCTGGCGGCATGCTTGCCCCCTGATAAGAAGAAGATTCCTCGCGTAGTTGTTAAACTACAGTACAGAAAACCAAAATCAATCATATATTTATAATTTAAAAGTGCGATACAAATTATTAGAATATTTTACGCTGTAGATAAATATATGATGCGACTGTGTCTGGATATTAAAGTCGAGGAAGGCCGAGAAAGACATGGCATGATCAAGTAAAACAAGTGCTTGAAAGTGGGCATGTAAGAAGTCAGAATAATCGACGTACGTGCATGAGAAGATGTATGAATGTGGAGGAACCAAGAGAAGTATGCCAGGACAGAGTGGTGGGGCGTTCTATCCTCTCTGCCTACCCCTTCGGGAAAATGGCGTGATGGTTAGTTAGTTAGTTAGTAAGATAAAAATAATACATAAATTACACCATGTCATCTTCGAATGAAATCTTTCACATAAAGATATCCTTAGGTCCTAAGTCCTTATAACCCTATCGATACCAAGTATCCTCACCAGATCGCATGTCTGATATCTATGAGAATCTCTACTGCATGTAATGAAAGTAAGATACAAATGTTACGTATGATTTATAGAATATTCTAGAAATATCATTAGAAGAGTTAAATTTAATATATTTTAGACTCAAGATTAAGAGGCATGTTCACTAACACATAAAAAATATTTACGCTAGGAGTAACCATGTTTTGTGAAACATCATTACCAATCTACCTTTTAATGAGTGTTGATTTGATAACAAATCAACGTTATTTGAACACTGTGTTTTACGATGAAATTATTGATAATATTAATTTATTAAGCTCCAATTATCAACTTGGAGTTTTAAGTTGTGTAAATAAATGAAATTTTAATCCATTTTCATCTGATAATTTAAAGTTCAGATTTGATCAAATAATGTCTGGTTCAATGCATATAAGTATGCAGCTACAAGAATCAATGCAATGTCTACTATAAACAAGATTGTATTGTGATTCTGTAGACTGGCATTGCAACGGAAAACTAATAATCCTACCTTCATGGAACAAAAAAATATAAAGATTCGCTGCATTAGTATCAGTGCAGTGATCTATGCACCATAAGATGCCTAAGGCGTAATTTGTTGATAGTTTATGTAAAAATCCTTTTGTAAATAAAGCTAGTAATCAAAATAACAGACTACCCTCTTAAAAAATACTATAAACGAAAGTTCTTAATAGGCTTGTTATCACTCTGGTGTCTAGGAGTAAGTGATTTATTATACACTTGTAATTATAACTATCTGAGATAAATCAATATTTCTCACGACTTCCGTAGGGCAATTAGTTTTCAACCACTTACGCAAACTAAAATTTAGTAGACTTTACTTTTAAATCAGATATTTCTGAGGTCACAGAATTTATTAAACACAAATTCAACACTCAAAAAAACGTCGACAAGATCATAATGGATTTTTTGAAAATTTCCATTCAATTACTGTTAAAATTTTCACATGCTAGTTACAAGTGGGAGAATCTAATGTACAATTTTCAAAGTTCAGCTGAAGGAAATTATATTGTATAGTGATTACAATATTGACCTACCATCACTCTTCCCGCCCTACATTTTATGTGTAGTACTGGTCAAACGTTCGCGAACATATTTCAATCCACCCACCTCCTCATTCTGGTATCCGTTTATGGGCGCCTGGTAATATTAACTTATGATCGCCACCAAAAACAACGACATTATTTCCAATCGTAACACTTACGATCTAATAAAAATGCCAAGCAACTGCAAGGCTGTAAAATTGTATAATAAAAACTAAATTTGGACATTTTTATGAACGTCTTTATTGTATGTAGTTTTCCACTATTAGTATAAAAAAGTTTGCCCCTTCACCCGCTGGTGACTTCGGTCCGCTGAGGACCATGACCCGGAAAGGGCGGAGTCTCTTTTCCTCCTTGGGAAAAACATGTGGGTGCGAAGGGGAGGGAAATAATGTTCGGCGTCCTTATGACGTAATACCGGTCAAGCGCCAAACCGTTGTGTACTTTCTGGTTGCCTGGCAACTTCGCGACCATCAGCTTTCGCCGTGCCACTGTCGAAGGTTAAAAAATGAGAGCTTTTGATTTAGACTTAAAATAACTTAATTTACTTCCAAACCCATGAACCATCAATCTTTTAAAACTTTTAAATTGTTTGATTTCTTCAGTAGGTACTGTATTTTATGACATAATACGCACGTTTCATCAATTCAACAACATTTTTATTGCTTTAGGCTAGCTAGCATCATTAGATACAGATTTTAATGTTAGAACATTTCTCGCATAACATTTAAACACCTATTATTATTTAAACAGAAAACACGGATATAAGCTATTTTTATTTTTTGACCTTTAAAAGTAATGAAATATTTTTTTATATAAATGTCTACTACTTAATTCGTAGCATTGAAAACCACGTAAATACACATAATTTTGTGTTTGGTATGCAAGTTCGTGAATATCAAAAAAACCCTTTATCATATCAGTATTTATATAATAAGAAAATGTCTTCGTAAAACTTCAAACAACGTTCATAAAAGCCTATACAGGTAGTTTATTTTTGCACAAACATTGTTCATTGACGACCTAATATTATACAACAAAACTGGTTTGATTTTTTACTGAAGTTGTTGGTAGTTATACCGTATTTCAATTAGAAGTTCCTCAGACCAAAACATAGCACTGCGTTTTAAATGTCAAATCTCTTGGTTGTTAAAATGGATTCAAATTACTAAAGGTTGTCCGACGGCCTTCGTGTGTACCTACTATGTAGCTTAGAGAAACATTATTTATATGGACTCCCATTTTGTATAGTTAGTTCGTGTGTGTATTTTATAACCACCAGCATACTTACGCAAGAAAACTTAGCGGCAATAATGTTGCATGAAAAATTGGATTGAAATATCAACAACAAAAATGAGAACTCGTGATTTAATAGGGTCTTGAAGCCGCTCTGAATAATTCTTACGTTTATCGACTTTCTTGACATAATTGTTTTATGGGGCGCTTGTGAATAATTTTTAGCATAGTTTATTTTCATAAATAATGTTCATTTTTATGACTGATCGCGATGGTACGTTTGAAACTATCAGGTCAAATAATTTTGTAACCGGAAATAAGGATTATCGAGTAATGTTATTTCGTTCCAACAACTTCACGCAAAAAAAAAATTCCCACGCAGATACTAAAAATTATAATGCATTACTCTGTATATCGTTCGTAAAAAAATGGTTTTTTTACAGATTTAATGTTTTTGACCGGCTGAAATGTTAATGTAAATATAAAATGTTTTTAGATTCTTTGAACTGCTTTTTTAATTATTGATGCCTTTTTGTATAAAGATGTGATTTTAGTAAATATATTTTTTAATGCGTTGATGTTTGCATAATTCATTATAGGTAGGTAGGTAAATAAGTTTGCTCGAAATGGAGGAAACCTAGAAGGCTGTGGCTGTTTCTTACTAATATAACATACATTAATTTAATTATGTACTTAAATTATTTAATCCCTTCTTTGTCGGCAAAATAAGCTTAAAAAGCTCTAATATAATCAAGTAAATAACCAGTTTTATAAAATTTATAATACCTATTCATTTTATATATGTAACATTAAATGCACTGGAATTACAAAGGGGCAATTACTCAACCTTAATACAAATTATTGCGAACGCAAACTGTTATGCATATAGATTTTACATACTGAAAAACATTTTCAGCGGCCCTGAAAGGTAAGGGAATATCAAAAAATAAAGATGTATTTTTGCAGTGGTTCCAATGGTTTATTCCTTTACAAGTCGGCGGGTTGGTAGGCCCCCTTGAATCTATGACGGCGGGTCTGTGAATACGTGGGCTTAAAGGGCGCCATAAGTAAAGGCTTGTCTTAAATAAAATGCCATTAATTCGTATTACCTATGCAAGTTGTAAGTTGTAAAGCACAGTCCGTGCACTTACTCCTGATGGGCCGGTACAGTATGCAAAGCTCCATTCTTTGGTCAGGGCTCAGGGCTCGGTCACGCAACTCGCTAATATACTGATGTACGGAACAAACTAAATATGCAGGCGGACTGGTCAGCTAGAACAAAGATTTACAATTATACGATATATTTTTTTTAGAAATACTACTAACTAGACATTATTATAATATAAATAAAGTATTACTAAATTATTTTTATACTATTGCAACGTTATTGAGTTGCTATAATCTATAATCCAAAAGCGTAATACCTATATCGTGTTATTTTATTTCTTGTTATTTTTACTACATAATTTTCACATTATCCTTTCAATTTACATTGGTAAAATATGTTCAATTGTATTTTTTTTTTTTGTAAATTTTATTTACAAAAGAAAAGTTCTTCTTTACAAAAAAATACATAATATCACATATACCTACGTAAGAAAAATAAACAAAAAACCCACCAAGGCATAGCCTGTTTGTGGGTATACTATGCATGCCAATGTGAATTTGTTCACACTCTTTCATGCAGCATGCACGAGACAAAAGAAAAAAAGATTATTAAACAAATATATGATATTATAGTGATATATTTATACAAGAAGAAGAAAAAGAAGGGAAATAATTATATAATATAAAAATAACAGATTAATAATACAGTATACCAAAAATTTGTAGCATGCTAACAACAAGTTTTAAAAAACTAATTGATTTTTCAAGCTTAAAAGAGAGACGCGTGCTGAGAACTTGGTTGCTAGAGCGCGATGCATTATATTGAGTTTAGAATTGTAATTTTATTTATGTGTATTTAAAAAGAAAATTGCGCTAGTTGTATTGTGTGCTTTTATTTTTAGTTGAACATGTTTTTATGCACCTACTGACGAGTTGCAGTAGGCAACTCAGTAGGACATGTATTGTTATATTGAGAAAAATAAATAAATAAAAAATTAAAAAAATAACAGATAATTTTATTCCGTGATGTAGCGGTAGCGTGTTATGCTACCAAGGGCGTCAATATGAAATATTTATCTCAGTGTATTTTTCACATTGGACTGGCGCTGAAGCGTAAGACTGATCATCTTGCCTTCATGTAACAAATTATCAAGATTCGCTGAACGTGTGTATCAATTGCAGTTCCGTATGCACCTTTGGGTGAGTAAAAGGGAGAGAAGTACTATTATTTATGTTATGGGTATTTATATCTAAATTTGCTTGCCTATTTTACAAGGCATCAGGTTCTCGGCGTCCTGGTCGTCCACGGTTGACAATTCGTCGGCAGTTTGCGTCAGGTCGTGTATGTCAGGCCAACTTGCAATCATATATTTATTTAGGATTGAAAATAGATCACCACCTTAAAATAATAGGACAACATTATGATACCTCCCTTGAGGACAATTTTACCTCTCCCGCCAATTTACTTCAAAAGTTTTTTTTTATTTATCGCATAATAAATAAAATAATAAGTATCGCAATCATTTATTGGTAAGAACTCCTTCAAATTGGTAATGTTTTTTTACAAGATTAATAAACCATGAAAAAAGTATGAATATGGCCATTGGTAACTGCTTGAAAAAGTCTCATTCTGCATTGTTACTTCTCATACATGCTACTTCCTCAGCATACTGAAGTGGCCATTCCAATAGCGCAACATTAGTACCAGGTCAGCATGAGTTATGCCGGGTAACATAACGACAAGGCGATCGGAGCCGATACATTGTTAGTTGAAATAATCATAAAGACGGCTAACCTAAATTTACTCAACGCAATAAATCAAAGCCGAGAAATGACTGATTTCAATTTCGACCAGTCAAATTTTCGAGAGGTTAAACCAAAGTTAAATTGAATTTCGTTAAACAAAAGAATGACAGCAAGAAACTGAGAGTGTTTAATAACAACTCAATACAATAAATTTCGTATACTTATTATTCTTATTATATAAAACGTATACAATAATATGTACATCGTACATGTTACACTCTGTTTGTATGGAGATACCGATTTCAGGTTTTGTAAAGCAAAAAACGTTCGTTAAGTTACAGACAAGCTTTGTTTTGCTCTTATTTCATTTGTTGACTTGACGAAGATATAAATTGTAGACAATGACCACTTAATTTTATTTAAGGAACTTGTTCATGTTGAAAAAAATCGTAGGTACCATTATGAATCCATAGAATATTACAATACATGACAGCTGTGAAGTGATGTCTACGTGTTTTCAATATAGAGAGTTATATGGTACGTAGGTATCAATAAAAAAAACATCAATTTGAAAATTTAAAGTGGTACATTTTATGAATCGTAATATTTATAAGTATGGCATAGCCACCATTGTTTATTTGATGATCTACTACTATCTATTTTTTAAGAAAGTAAAGGGTATGCATAATAAAAAAGCATTTCTGAATCTTAGTAGGTATTTAGTCTTCTATAACTCAGCGTGTGGATGCAGTACGTATTTAAAGATTTTGTATAAAATTAAAATACACGAATAAGAAATATTGGCAAAAAGCTCCATTGCGAGTGTTAAAAAAAAAGTTGTTAGGTACCTTACCTTTTTTAATCGTAGGTACAATAATACGATGCCTGTTTTAATAATATACTGTACTTTTTTTAACGATCAATTAATAAACGATAACTAAATATTATTTATGGATGAAAAACACTATTTGATTACTATTTATCGATGTGTATTGTGTATATTATAATAATACCTCTAGACAGTCGAGAACCCTTTATTTTTATTTTTTTAAATAAAAGAAGTGTTTTCAAATGAACATTAAACGCTAACCCGATTCGAATAAAAAATATTGCGGCATTGGCAAAGGTGCCCACAAAAAATAATAATTGCTCTGTAAATGTGCTCTTATCTATTATGCAATTCTTTTACGAAAATAATTAATTTTATTACCTACTCATAATTGGACATACCTACATAGTAATATGCATTATTTTATTCTGTATCTATCAATTACATTAATTGCTTATGAGAGAAACTGGTTTTTATCATCTTAACATGGATTATTAAAAATGAGTATTAATTAAACTTAATTATGATATGACATGGTGCAATAAACAAACACTATGTGTATAATTTACATTCGAAGAAATAATGTCGAATAATTTAGTGGTATTTGACCACTCGATAAAAGACTATCGATAAATTTATAACGATTGATAATTTAAAATAATATTTATTGTTCATGAAAAAAAATCATAATTTCACACGCGCTCCATTAAGCTCTCCAAGCCAAGCGATCGGTTGCCAGTTCCCACCTACTACTGACTGCATATATGTATTTTTTTAAACTATTTATATCGATTTGATTAGTACCTTGCAGTTCTTTCCCAGCACTAATCACACTCGTTTGACAGTACAGTTGTCATTTTAATCATCGTAAATTTAATCCACTTTAGGTTCTTTATAGAAAATACTTAATTGGTAATCAATAATTATTAGTTCCGTACACATCAGATAATTTCATCATCCTTCTTCTACTACTACCACTCTCCCTTCACTCCCCTCACTCTCAGATCACATACGAAATATCTCTGTGAAAATCACATTCAAATAAATATTTAATATCGACCCTCATCGGGAATCGACCCCGCGACCTCATGTATGGTTGCCCAACGCGCTCGCTGCCGCTACACTACGAGACGGATGAACAACATGCGACATGACTGACAACAACAAAAAATATTCAGTGGAAAGAAAAAAGGGAATAAATTTTTTATGAGAATTTCAAAAATATATATATTCGTAGTAATTTATTTTTTTGTCAAATTATGAATCATTCGACCACAAATAATATTGTACCTAACATATTATAACTTTAAATGCAAATAATACATAACTGAATACCTTCTTTGACAGGATGTCGCTTTTGATTAAAAATATTCTGGTAATGTTCCACCGTGATATAAAAAGTATTTTTGTAAGATCATGGTAAAGGCAGGCCATAATATTACATTTTAATATAACACATAGATATATCTCTGTAATTGGACCTCATCCACGCATATAACGACCACATTATTATCAATAAATACCGATTACTCAGTTTTTTTTTCTGTTTAGGGTTCGCCTCTTACAACGGTCAAGCCAGCCCAAAAACGTGACGTCACAGAGCTTAATAGCTGTTTTATTGGTGGGAAAAAAATCGTATTTACATGTATAAAATAAGTTTGATATTTATAAGATTTATTTTATTGATTATTTTTTATTTGAATAATAGAGAAGTGGTGCTTTTATACTAGAAACCTTTTGATGAAATTGTAATTGCAATTGTTGCCATTTTTATGATCGGGAAATTTTTTCAATTCCTCAAGAATTGGGGGTTAAACAGCAATGTATTTCCTCTATTGTGCAACTACGTGGTCTCAGGTACTTCGGCCACGTCACAAGACAACCGGATAGGTACTATGGAAACATTTGTGGAGCAGGAACTGGTCGAAGGGTGTCGGTTCCGTGGAAGGAGCCCAACGAGATGGACTGACTTGGTGACAAAGGCGACGGGCGTATCTCTCCAGAAGACTTCCAGAAGGGCTGAAGACAGAGACGGGTGGAAGCGAATTCTGGCGGCGTGCTTCCGAGAAGAAGATATAGAAAATAACAAATGGTTTGAAATTCCTAGCAATTGGTTTATTTAGAGATTGTAAAGTTTTTTTCTTGCCGTACGAGTAGGTAACTACTAAAAAAATAGAATAATATACACGCATAGGTTTTACATAAGTTGTACATCAGATAATCGAGGCCCGTTGTAGATGAGTGATGTATAGCGACTGACTGATCATCCATCAAAACCATTTAAATCCCAATTTCTGTTTCTTTGTTATCCTTATCCCCTTAGAATCGGTTTAGGAACCTTAATTATTACAACCGGACCTAATAGGAGCGTAACGCAGAAAAAACTTCGAAAATAATTATTGAAATACGTTAGAAGGCACTCCCCATAATTAAATATTTGGAAAAATACAAGGAACATAAAAAAATATGTACATGTAACAATGCAATATGCAGGCATTTTTTAAATTGATTTTGAAAATTAAAAGTACGTACAATAAAATAATTATAATAATAGGAGGTATTCATTAATGAAAATATGTGTTTTAGTCGTATGTGAAATGTATGGCGGCCTCCGTAGCGTAATGGCTAAGACGCTAGACTCACGATACGGAGGTTCCGGGTTCGATTCCCGGTGAGAATACAACAATTAAAAGTGATGTTTGTAACGTTGTTCCCCTCTGCAATTGGGCCTCCTGGCCTGTTGAGGTGGTTAAATAAAAATAATAATAAACACATACCTATGTAAAAAGATAAAAAGCGCAGGAAATGGACTTTTCTATTATCTATTACCAGAATAGTTATGGGAAAAAATTAGTATTATAAGAATTTTATTTCTAGCTTTTTATTTCATTTGCGCCAAGCTATTTTCCGAACACAGTGTATTATGGTTTTATAAACCTGTTAATATTATGTATTTACCTACCTATAATTTATTTTTATAACGTTCATGTACAATACATGGAGTAACAAAACTCGTAGTATAACCTGGAAATTGGTGAATTTACGTCATATTTGGAGTTGAATTTGTAATATTATGAATTGAATCTGAGCTTTCAAAAAAATATTTTTTTAATTTTTAAACTTGCACAAGTATTGTAGATTAAGTTAAATTGCACAAATTTGCAAAAAGTATTGAAAATTTTTTTTTACTTACTCAATTTTCTCGAAAACCATGGGTCAAATAAATTTTTAAAAAATCTACAAAATCGAACCCACATAAATGACGTAGATTCACTGATTTTTCGCTTGTACATCGAGTTTTGTCCACGGTGTATAACCAACCGATAAATAATTTGTTTGCGGCCTCCGTAGCGTAATGGCTAAGACGCTGGACTCACGATACGGAGGTTCGGGTTCGATTCCCGGTGAGAACACAAAAATTAAAAGTGATTTTTCTCAAGCCTGGGTGTTTGTGACGTTGTTCCCCTCTGTAATTGGGCCTCCTGGCCTGTTGGTGGTTAAATAAAAAAAATAAAAATAAAAAAATAAAAAAAAAATAATGTTTGTGTCACGTACCTATGCACATTGCATTATGTGTACACGTGTCAAATTAGAGAGCTTAAAGCTACCTTAATTATTTTTAAGACGTGATAAATATTGTGTAAAGTGTAGTGAAGTATTTTTGCAATTCCTTTTTCAGTGTGCAAACTAATATATCTACCTACATAATATGTGACGTATTTATTGGCCATTCTGTGGTTAACATAGTAGGACGTATAATCAATTGCTAATATATTTAACCCATTGATATATATTTAACGAATGATATTGTAAAAAAAATATTACCAAATGATCAAATTTTGTAGTTTCACCATTTTCTCGATAACAATATAATACTATTAATGGTTTCGATCATGTGAATTTGAACTTACTTTTGATGTTTTTAATGTAAACGTTTTCACTTTGTCATACTTTAAACAAAACATTGGCTTTTAAAACTAACCGGTAACTAACATAAATCACACATGGGTACCCAATACACGATTACCTCATAATTACATAAAAATTCTTATGTATCCTCTTTTACGAAGCTTAAAATTGGTTTTTATAAACCAAGATTATGTTTAGTCCAAAAAGGTATGGTTTTTATTCACAGTATTTGGTTTTTTACATATTAAAAATATTACTTGTGTAAAAAAAGTATTTGTAGGCAAGTCGTAACTCTTTATAATCGTGCATCTATCATAATACACCATAGTAATTATAGTCGTACTCGAAGTAGCTTCCAGTCAATGTTCCGTATCAGTTTGGATCCTGTCTGCTTACAGATTATCTCCAGATACTTTATTGCTTATTGATAAAGAATCGCTGAATCAAAGCATGCCCCAAGAGATAAAAAAAACTTACAAGGCATTCAAGTTTTCAAAATCATCTTAACCAAATGCCTTCTACTTGAAAGAAAATCGTAATTGAAGATAGTGCTCTAAGTCTCGTTTGACCGCTAAAATTTAATTCCATTAAAAAAGGTATTTAATCAATTTTTATACTTAACAGCGGAGAGAGTACCATCCATTAATCTCAATTTTAGGTAATTCGCAGTAAAAAGTGACCGGAATGGTGTTTTCGCAAAAAACTGGTGTAACGGTTTGTTCTCTAAAAAACTGGCGCTTTATTTTACTATGTAAGACGGCAATTGGACAGTATAGATTTATATATAGTTGCTCGAATTGTCAAAATAGAGCTAACACCCCGTTAGTACTGTTTGTACGAACGAGCGACCGTTGGATCCAACAAAGAGCATAATAGATAATAGATTCGAACAAGTATTGTCATTATTATTCTGTTAAAAGTTAAACACCTTTTGGTTAAGTTAATCCCTTTGTTTACTAAGAACATCATTGTTTAAAACGAAACAGGAAATATTTTAATATTTAATCTCAAACTAAATATTACCAGCGCGCTGCAGCGGTAGATATAATGTAGATATAAAGAAGACACAATACCGATGCCTTATTTTCAAGCTTAAACCCGCCTAAACTATTCGTAGAAGCCTCTCAATCGAAAAAGGCAGATTAGTGAAAGATTACTAGACTTCCGAAACATTCGTCAATACATGAATGCGATAGAATGTTTGAACAGTGTTGGGAAGAATGAATGAACACAATCGAGAACTTAAATAAAATGACAATGCGTTATACGTAAAACGTACAATAAGAGGATTTGTGATAACGGGAGGTCTGGGATCTTTAGTCCAACTTATAAAAAACGCATTTAAACCTTGAGCCACGAGTAGCTACCACAAATAATATCGAATTAATAGTAGTTTGGACTATTTTAGTGAAATTCGAAAGTCACGATTCGTGATTAGGTCGTAAGTCGCAAGAGAATGTACTTAGATATATTATTATAAATCTCAAGAAAAAACGGGGTCCATTTCTTTGCACAATTAATTTTGAAACTTTGTTATTTGTGACTTGGTGAAGGCATAAAAACATATTACTGTAACTGTGTATCTCTTAATATCTCCATGGTACATGCTATGCATATTAATAAATAACTACTAATGACCAAGAAACAATAATTTTTACATGAAACCAACACATAAAGTTATTTTTACAGATATAATTATTTAAGAAAGTTGACGAAATTTAGATGAAGAGTATTATTATTGTTTATATACTAACTTAGATATGATATAACTAATGTAAATATTAAATATCATGTTGCTATTATTTACATTAGGGAAAGATAATTTGTTTTTCTAATGTATTCTAGAACCTATGTATACAAATTTATGTAGGAGGTATAGAAGCATTACTTACATATTTGAGGGGCGGTTACTGACCTATCTTTTTTACTTTGACCGACCGACGCCAACGTCAGCATTGGCTGGAATATTCAAAATCAATATTCTATACATACTAAATATTATCTAATTGACATTCCACCCCATAAGCATTAGTCAGAACTAAACTAGACTATTTGATTTAAATATGTCATACAAAATAATAGTAATTATCGTACACATTATATTTTTTCATTGAACTTTTGGGCATACGGGAAAATCTGATATGGCCAGCACATCCGCTTCAAGAGCCTTGAGTGTACAACACACATGGTCTAGTCCCCGCTAATTGATGTTACATTTAAGAATGTACAATGAATTATTGCGTTCAGATACGTACTGCCCGCGGTCATTCGCAATGCGTGCGATAGGTGGAAGAGAGCAATCATAAAATTAAACCGAAATTAGGAGCAATTACATAATTCAAAAACCCATCGTTCCCGAAAGGGTTTACCTCAAAATATTTCGATATAATACACGCAATTATCGGAGTGGATAAGGATACCTGTCTAGCAGACACGGGTCTTGGATCATCTTGTGAATATTTGTTATTCACTTTGTCTACAAAAAATCCCGATAGAAACGAAATGGATCGATACTTTTATCTTCTTTATTTTCTTCACACGTCGACTAGGTGCAAAGCCTTTTGTGCACTTGTTTCGGCTTTACGGGCGATTGAAATCGTGACTACCTGCCCCTCGGACTAAAGCCGAAATATAACGTTAGACTCGTGTTCCCCTCGAGTCCCTTCTCTTCTTTCCGCTGTTCTTTTTACTACTCTCTGTGGGTAGAAGTGTAGAGAAGAGATGGGAGATAGCGTGAAGTTCGAATGGGAAACGCAATAAAAAATCGATGATCCATATCGGATTATACACGCTGGACACGTTTAAATATCGAGAGCAATATAAAACAAAGTTTATAGATCGTAAATTATTGTTTGTATTACAACATACAAAGTTCGTAATCAAACTTTTATTTTCCTTCTAACGCGTGGTTTTAGTTACACAAACTCAAAACTCATCTAACAATTCATTAAAATTTTATAACTGTGTTTAATAATTATTAAAGTTAATTTACCTAAAGAGCCATAAAAATACAAAACCCGGGCTCGAGATAAAAAACTTTGTGATCATTAAATAAACCGCCCCTTAGTTTTGGATATTCATAAACATACAACCTATAAATTTTTATAGCTAACCATTAGAATACTATCCACACTCATAAATTAACCAATTTACTAAATCGTCTAATTCGAAGCCTTTGTATATGTGAGATCCTTTTTTTTTGTTCCTCAGGTATTACACACTCCGCCGCAAGTCTGCCGTTTTTGTTTTGTTACGCTATTTCTGGAATTTTGATTGACTGTTTTTTTGGTCGACCCATGTTTTGTATGCATTCTACATCATCTGACATTATATGTAACAACAATGGCTTGTTGGCACTATAACATGACAAATTGCCCCCAGCAGACGTGTGATTGGAAGAAGAGTGCAGAAAGAATTGTTACAGAATATTTTTTTAGTTTTGTATTACTGACACTATTGTTAGACTTGTGTTGATACCTCAGGGTTCCATGGTCAGACGACTCTCTATTCTCTTCGTTCTCTTGTATTGTTGAAATCGTGAGATACCGTTCGGAAGATCTTAACATCTCTCCGAATCATTTTATCGCGGACTGTTTAATGTTTTTTAATGTCAAATGGTTTAAACTGTAGACGAATTTGTAACAGTTTTTCTGCATTATCGACGAGCTTGTGGCGCATACAAAATACGGATAGTGTAACAATGTGATGTTTATTTTTTCCTTTTGGTTTTCGTCATTCGAACGGCATTTTTTTATCTTGACACCTAGTTTTACAAAATGAAAATCTGTCACTGCAGTAGATACCTGTAACAATTTCTACCACTTACATTACAATAAAAAAGAACCTTCGTACGATTCTAGGTATTTTAAAATAAAATAAAGCATTATTGCTTTAAAATTTAAGCAAAATTCATTAAAAAATATATGGAATTTATGTTCATACCAATAAAATTTTCTAATAACGACATAATGTATAATATAACATATTATGTTATGATGTGTAAGAGTGTAAAAAAAAAAAAAAAAATAAGGTATTACCGACCTAAAAATCTATCTGTACTTTAGGGTGCCTCAGCGCGGGCTTAAACTGTGCAACCCAAGAACTCGAAAACACTGGTAAATAAAATCAGTGAGTCGAGGTGTAACCAAGACAAAACTAAGGTAATAAATGGAGCCTGTTTTTTTTCAGAAAACTTCAATCGAAAAACTAAGAATTATAATAAGACGCATCATGATTTTTATAAAAAACAAGAAACGCAGCTGAAGGGAAGGTTGCGAATTTAAAAAAAAATTAAGCACTAAGGAATTATAAAATTGAGCTGTCTAAAGTTAAAAAGCCTGGAAATAAACTTTCTAATAATGTTGACATGTTCATTTTAGTTTTAGAAATCATTAGTCATGCAAACAGTATTTAGCTCAAAATAAATAAAACTATCTTATTTGGACAGTCGTTGAAGTCAATATTTCAAGGTTCAAATTCTGTATTTACGACAAAAAAATTGATAAAATTTATTTCTTATCTTCTAAAAAAATATAATTGGTTTTAGAAACACATGGTGGTGTAATGGTAGCGCGTTGGGCTGCCAAGAATGAGAACGCGGGTGAACAAGTCTCGCATTGCAATTAGTGTACCAATGCAATGCCCTATGCACCATTGGTCGCAGATAAGGAAGAGTAGTAGTAATAATACACGTATTTATATCCGTTTATATTATTTGTCTTGTCTATGTCTTTGTGTCTAATAACAGAAATATTATGGTAAAAAAAGATATGTGATAAAATACAGGCGATAGTAGCGACGTTGCTACATAAGTTTTGAAAGGGGCGAATCTATGTTTCTTCATATAAACTTAAAGTCTAGCGCTATCAGAAAAGAAATAAAGAATGTTTTTGGAAGAGTCACACGCACGAAAATTCACCCTTTTATTACACCGAAGTGGCGTTTTATTTCAATTCGTTTTGTATGTTTAGGTTTAGTGTTGTTCAAGACCGTTCATCGTCCGATAAAGCTGAGATAACGCCCCAGGACTTTATACCTACTCCACATAGTTACGGCAAGTTCTCATGCATTCAACGTTCAAGGATGTTTTACAACTTATAACTTGTAGATAGTAATGAGATGACGCTTACACAAGTTATGTTTCCCTGTTGTAATGTATGTGAAATGAACGTATTTCATGGCATTCAATTGATTAAATAAATAAATAAATGTATTTTAAAAACTCACGATAATGTGGATTAAATTAATTTTTAAAATACACACGAATACTACTTCTTAACATACATCTATGATTTTTTTTTTCAACTACTAATGTAAATACTTACATACTTTGGTTCCTGAATTAGCAAAAGGACACAAAATTTCGGTTTTGTGCATTGGGAATTTGTATTAAAAAATCAGAATATACACATTGTATCGTTGGTGTTAATTATTTAAATTAATAGAATTAGTAATTTTTTTATCTGGTAATCTCGATCCCCAATCGATTGTATAATATTAAACGACGGCAAATTAAACTTTTATTGGTAGACGACCAAAATAAATGTTACCTAACATAACCTACTAAAATTTATAATTTGTGAAGTAAAATTTAGGTCTTGTATTTGAAGGAACATAAAAACCCCTTCAGGTAATGTATTTACGTTTGCATACAAACTACAAACCCCTTGAATCTTTTCATTGTTTTTTAAACTGACCAGTAAGAAAACACACAAAGTTTCAGTAGTAAGTTGTACCGACACTTAGTAGAAAAGCTTCAATATCACTAGTGGTCACTTTACATCGGGTGCTTTTCTTATGTCTCGGGGGCTCCAGATAACAAGTCGCTTTGCATTTCAGTAGGCCTCTCTCTGACGCTTTTCCGTCTTGTACAAGAGTACAAGAGCCTGTTATGTTAGCTATTATGCCTTCGCCTAGTATTGCCCCGTTCTCAACATTCAACGTAATACCACTGCATGGAAAGGCGGAAAGCTCACTTGGTTCAGTCTATCGCAGGACGCCGCGACGCAAGCACGAGAGAGGTGTTGAAGGAGAGACAATTCATATTTCCCAATAGTTACGATCGAACTTTTAAAATTCGAATCCCAAGTGCGAACATTGACGAAAGAATTTTTTTTGAAAATCGAATTTTGCCTGTTGCCAAGGACTTATTTGTGACATTTTCCAAGTGGATTTTTTGCATTTGTTACAATTTCGCGCGTTGTGCAATCGTGTATTTAAACTTTTGTGCTTGTGATTGATCCAGAAATGGCATGTAAATGTCAAAATATACGTAATTAACTGTCGAATTGATCGCCGTCAGTGATTAGAAGAAAGCTGATTGCATCATGAGATCTGCATCAGTTAGTTTACAACCACATGACTTCGGGCAGATTAGGTGAGCCACTTTGTTTCCCGCGCATGAGATTATTATTAATTCGAACTTGCCGCCTTTTTTCCGTTTCAGTTTTGCAACAATAGCCGTGTTGCAATATGTGCCTCTGGGTAAACTACCGGACGGACATTAAAATTAATTATATTTTAGATATATTATTTTTATGGCAGTAATTTGAAGCGCCCTATATTCTAATAGTTCGACATGGGTGTTGATCACCATATTGCGATATCGCGTATGATATTTATCGTAGTAATTTATTACGTTTGGTAAAATATTGACAGTACTAAATTTGGCTATATTATTTTTAATTGTAGAGGTAAAAAATGAAAATAACTAGTTCAATTCTGCGCGGAAATAATTCAAATCCGTTAGATAAAGATGAATCAGTGGTTTAAAAGCATATTGTATTTTATTGATAAACTCAAAATAACCGTTACTTTATTTGAGTGCATTGCCAACTGGAATTATTGATATATTGTAATACAATACGATAAAGATACGATGCAAAATAATATTATAAAATACATATTCTTTTTGTTATCCTCACCCAATGATGCATAGGGCACTGCATTGGTACACCAAGTGCACTGTACAAAATAATGTAGAAAGATACCGACTTCTATTGTATTAGATAAAGTAACAACGAGTACAAATATGGACAAAACAATAAGAGAAAAATTTTCTTTATCACTAATTTTAATACCCATTTTTTGAGCCAAAGTAAATAAACTACCATAAAACAATGATTTTTTTGTCTTTTAGATGAAAAGATTTGTGCTGTATTTGGACAAGGCTAATCAAGTTATAGAATTCGCCAATTCTTTAACTTTCTCTTGCAAAAAGCCCAAGTCGAAGCAATCATCTCTGGTCTGTAATTTGGCTGATAGTAAGAAAAAGTAACAATTTGCATCACAGTACCCGCCTCATCAAAACAA
Source organism: Micrasema minimum (assembly GCA_022494985.1). Classification (NCBI taxonomy): domain Eukaryota; kingdom Metazoa; phylum Arthropoda; class Insecta; order Trichoptera; family Brachycentridae; genus Micrasema; species Micrasema minimum. Next base: position 84,685 of record JAGVSP010000280.1, on the reverse strand, counting down.
TAACTATTATGTGCAGAGTTTAGACAAGGAATATTCAGCCGCATTGTATAATCTCCGTTATTTAACTTTTTTGATTTTCATTTTAATATTTTTTATTTTTTATTTTTATTTATTTATTTATTTTTTTTTAAAACATATTGCAAAGTACAAATTAAAAATACTAAATTTGTCCTCACTGGGGTAACCCGTGCTGAGGACTAATTTTACAATTTTTATTTTTTAATTACTTACATACAATGGATCCATACATGTGTGTTTTGAATTGATAGTAAAATTAAAATTATGAAAGAAGACTATCTATTTGGTTGAATAATTTTGTTTATCTCTACTCTACCCACCTCCACTATCCAATTTGACACAGCTTTTTTGAAAACAAGTTTCTGTTTTATTGTTCTGATGGCCAAATGATTTGAAGTGTGATACCTTGGACCGGTACTGAAGCGTATCACTGATCATCCTACCTTCATGTAATAAATTGATCAAGATGCGCTGCAATTGGTGTGCCGGTGCAGTGCCCTATGCACCATTGGGCGCAGATAAGGAAAGTAGTAGTAGTAGTAATCATCGAATCCTTAGGGTGACTGGAAAATTCTCGGGATAGCAATTCATGCATAGCAAAATCACATGCATAACAAATAACGAGCGACTGTAAAATGGCGGGCAACGCTAATGAGATGAAAATATGAAAGTGCCCCGGGCGGCATCAGCCATCACGACTCAGGAACGATTACGTCGGCAAACATAATCGATGTGAAACAAATACAAAGACCTTAAAATAATTGGTTAAATATAGATCGGGTTTCTCTTCCTAGTGTGGGTCCATCCTAAGGTGCAATTATTATCAGGATTGCAGTCGTTCGTGTGCATAACGAATATGTAACCGGATTAGCAAATCTTTGGTAGAAAATTCATAGTGTAAAATATTAATAATAGGCCAAAAGCCGTAAGTCCGCCATTTGGACATGAAATTATGTATGTATGCATTGTGGAAATGACCAATATTTTTTTCAATTTATCTGTATATTTATTTGTCCGCCTCGTAGCACAGGGTATATTGATCCCCTACGGGAATCGAACCCGTGACCTCATTCACGGTAGCCAAATGCGCTACCACTGTGCTACGAGGCGGACAGCGATGAGTTTATCCAAAACCAATTCATGTTAGTATACCTACTTCTTAAGTACCCGTAATATTCTACAATATTATTTTAATTTACATAATTTAAACGCAAAGCTTCTTACATATATGTGCTTCAATACCATCACCATAATCATTATTCTATATCCTCCCTTTGTAGAGTATATGGATTCCACAAACTGCTCCTCTAATAGATATAATTATGAATCTATTAGAATAGCAGTAGCAGTCAAAAGCCTCGACGATGGGAAAGAGATAGAAGAACCTGTTGCCTTGTAAAATAGGGCAAGGATGGTTATGGCTCTCGGGAGCTATACGTAGTATATGGCCTCAGCCAGCCGCAACGCCTTCGCTGGATGACAGTAGACACCAATTATTGCTGTGTCCCGTTGCCTCACCTCTATGTTCCTTACAAAGATCAAACCACCGCACACCTAAACTGAAACTGTGAAACTAGACGACCGCCCTAACTGAAAAAAGTCAAATTTTGGAAATCGCAAAAACTTTTTTTTGCAGTACTTTTTCATATGAAAAAATTCGTCTCGAAGATCCTCCTCGACATGGGAAAGGGATAGAAACATGTTTCTTAGACAGAAATGTAAAATAACGTGGTATTTTCAGTTTATTTTCAACAAATTAAGACCTAGTGACGTAGTATAGTATTCACGGTGTAAAATATTCGAATCTGCTAGCTTTGTGAAACACTTACAGGTAATATTATGGAGACTGTAAACAGTTTACCAAGTACGGCTATCGCACCAGATCCTAACATTTTAATACATGCAACAAAGCTATGACGGAAAATTTTCTTCATTGTTAGCCCTTCTAAAGAGTTATTAGTATTAGGTATGCATGTTTTTAACATAAATCAACACACTTCATTATTGATTCAGGGTTCTAAGACACCTATGCGTACGGAATAATATGTGTAAATTCCCAATACTTAATTATACATGTTTCGAAGATAGAAATTCCACATTCCTATGCATGCAATCGTGCCTGAGGGAGATAAGTTTCAGTTAATTTTGTTCCTAACAATCCGTATACGGATGTTGGGCGCGTGTTCCTAGACAGGAAAGATAGTAAAATAGACATATTTACGCGGATACTGTTGCACTATTATCAATTGACTAATTTTAATTGAAATTATACACGTTAAGTTGTGCAATGATCATTTTATTAACAAGTACTGATATCTATTAATTGCCTGTTTATTAAAACAGTTTAATTCAAATGATCGCACTATCGACAAATAACCATTTGGGTAGGTAGGATAAAGTGGAGTCGCCTCTTTTGCAATAATTTTTAGTGGATGTTTTTAAATCCAAAGTTACTAAATTATTTAATAAAAAGTATTGTTTAAAATACATGGAAAATATTTACTGTCTAAAGGATGCACATTGAATAAGCGTTTTCATTGTTTAAAATGTGATATTTGTTTTTTGTTAGCACTTCACGCGACGTTTTGTATGAAATTGTAGCGTCCATCATCTGTGCAAATAAAACTCGATTTACTTTACAACCCAGTAATAAGTCAATTTTAGCGGTAGAAGCAATGATTAATTTGGTCTGTCACCTTCAAGAAATGTCATGCACGTCACAATTTGACCGATTGATTTGATTCGGAGTAATTTTCACAAAGCGTGTAATATTTTTACTTTCCATCTCACTCACGAAATTGGTAAATACGAGCTCCATACAATACAATTTGGAAAATAATTTCACGCGGCCTTAATCAAGATTCCCTTCACTTATAAACAAACTATGTAACTGACCGTTATCACTATACACGGACATTTAACAAGAAGTACTTCCTGGAAATTTCTGTATTACAATAAATAATATTGTACATTAATAATGCGACAACTTTTATGCGAGCTTTTTATAGAATTTTAAATAATATGTGAGATATTAATAATAATGTTCTTACGACAACAAGATATATGTAAGCTAGTATTGTACACAAATAATTACATCTACACTTTTTATTTTCTATATCTCATCATCATTATCATACCATATCCGCTACCCATGTGGAGCATATGGATTCGACAAACTGCTTCCAAGCCAAGCTATCGGCCGCCAGTTCCCGTGCGTCTTCCCAAGTCAGGTCCACGTCCCGCAGCTCTGATGCAAACTGCCGACGAACTGTCAACAGTGGGCGTCCGGGACGCCGAGAACCTAATGCCGTAAAATAGGCAAGCGTGGTTAAGGCTCACAGGAGGGCATACGTAGTATATGGCCTAGCCAGCCGAAACGCCTTCGCCGGATGACAGTAGATACCGAGGGTTGCTGCGTCCGTTACCTGTCTTCTGCGTTCCTTACAAAGTCAAACCACCCATACGTTGTACATCTAAAAATCATTAATATTCTCATTCGTAAGTTTTATAGTTTTCACAGTTTTTCTTATATCTGAAGGCATTATAAAGATAACGTTTATTATAAATTATTAAAACTAAAATTTCTCAATAGGTATAATTTGAAAAATTGTTATACCAGATGGTACCTACATATGTATTATCTTGTTTCCACCAAAATTCGAACACTTCATATTTTTAACAACATAAAACAAATTATACGAACGTATAAAAATATGGGCATTTTCAAGGAACTTAAAACTAACTTGGGCATTTTTATAGTTTATTAAACGCCACGGACAGAACGGAACCTTGAAAATGTGGTCCGAACTTTTAGTTTAAATGCATCAGATGGTAGATGGTAGATGGTAGATACTACTTTTTATTTCATCAGTCGCTACAGATTTTTATTTTATTTATTTTCGTCCTAATTTATTTGACAGGAAGGATAATGTGATTCCAGGGTGCCGGTAGAATAAATTATTCGACCGCTCCGACTGTTAGGATCACGGACTGGTGAGGATGTATCTCATACTAATATCGTTGTTTATGTAAACAAAGGACGTAAATGTCATCCCTTTAATAGTATATGGCTAGTAAATTTAAACGTTCTTATTATTCTGTAATTTGATTAGCATAAACCTGTGGCGTTTTATAATAAATAAAATAATTGTATTAAATTATGTTGTTTTTTTCAAATCAGATGGTAATTTAAATAACGAAGGGCAAAAAACTAAGTAAACTGGTAAGCTTAAATAAACCTATAAATTATTATTTCTAAGAGTATTTTATTAATCGAAACAGGTTTTTCTTGCTGTTTAATACTAGAAAAGAATTGTTTAGTTTACACTTGAGAATGTAAGTTGGAGTCACTTGGATTATTTAACTTATGTATAGAACCAACGTATTTATGTTCTTTATTTCCTGTATAGAAATCCAGATTTGTTAAAAATAATGCCTAAAAATCATTTAAGAAAATAGAAATTCATTTTATTTACATTTAAATAATTAGAACGAGTTTGGTATTTGGTCTACATGTATTTAGTTAGTGTATCTCAATGATCATTAAATTTAAAACTTAAATGGATTCATCACACAAAAGTCGAAGTACTTAAGTGGTCATACCAGGTTGGCATAACACCAAACGGGTTATCAAGTTACCATAATCCGCAGTAACTTATTGAGTGCAATCATGATGACGACTTCTCACAAACATAATAATTTATCTCTCGAACGAAAGTAAAAAGCGTGATGCAATATATCTGCGAGATCAATCTGTGTTTAGCCGCATTTGGAAGGAATCATTAATGTCTTTCAGACTATACAAAAGGTGTTAAATACTCATTAGATTATTGTGTTTATTTCTTCGTAGAGTATTCAGTTGCGAAATAATATTAAACACTTACACGGTACGTACCATTAAAATGTATTATGTAATTAACAATCTTGGAAAACAACTTTATAATAACATTCTCGCCCCCTGCTGTGAAGTATTTGGCACATTGTTTGAACACAGATAAGTTCCCGGGTTCAATTCATAGCACGGTCAAAGGCCATTGAATCAAACCCAAAGCCTTAGAATTTTCTGGACAGGGTTATAAAAAATATATGAAAATCGGAAATTATAAACATGGTTTTCTTAATCATTCCTATACCTAATAACACATTTTCGAAATAATATATACGTACATAATTTTTTAAGTACCTACGTTTTATTTACTCACAAATAGGTCTAAACGGTTAACGAATTAATACATTTACTGAATATAAGTTAATAACAATAAACTGTTTTTTAAAGCTTTAAAATTTCAAATAAAAAGTCAAATGATTATTTTAAGACATCCAACATCCCAGTATACCTTAAAAAATGCGAACCGAAAATAAAATTCGTAAAACAAGCAATCAGAATTCTTAAATGGGTGTTGTTAAAAAAAATAATCCTTTTATGTGACAGACCCATAATATTTACATATTTATAGGGTCCGTCTGAGTAAAAATATAAATCAATTTTAAACGCTTGCCTCTTGTTCCCGGAGCTTTTTAGCACGAGAGGAACAGTAATAGAGATTTTATATCCTTTTCTTATAGCCTTTGGTTTGCCTTAGAATGCATCAGCGCCAAGGATCTCTAGGAATACGGGACTTCAACCTACGGACAGAGTTCATTATGTATTCCTGGTAGATTGTACGAGGTTCGATTAACTACCTGAATTGTCGTGAGATGCGTTAGACGGGCTTGATTCCTGATTGCACACTGCGCAGTTAATTAGCGTTTTTACTAACGAAGATGTTAAACTTCACCGCCTTGTTTAGTGAGGTACGCTACGTGTATTTTAAATCATTATAAAGTACTAAAATAGACATTACTATAATCACCTAAGTTCACACGAATCCTTATTAAACAGCATATCGAACTTAACACAATTAAGTGAAGATAAATAAAATAATCTTTTAATAAGTAATTTATAAGTAATATACGTATACGTGCTGAAGTTTTTATAACTTTCTCTTGATTCTATCCCAATGCTTTTGATGAAAGTTTTTTTTTAAGTTTTGTTTCCAAAATCACAGAATTGGATATAATAAAAGCGAATATTGGTAGTTGGCGCGTGGCGGTCAAAAATTACAATAAATTAAATTTCTAGGACGTTTTTTCAGTGTGGTTAAGGCAGACCACGATTTATTAGTTAAAATAGACAAAAACAGATGAAAGTTTAACCTTAAATTAGTCATAATTACAGGCTTTCTAAATTGCATAATGTTTATGAAGTACTTCCCTACTTACCACACATAAACCTGTATTACAAAATTTTGAGCCCATGTCCGAATACTTGCACACAAATCGGGATTTTTTCCCATGACGGGAGTAGATATATATTTTTTTTATGTCTCTATATTCCCGTCCTATTCCAGTCCTATATTCCCGAGTGTGAAAAAATCTTCTTTATCTCTGTAGAGACATTTAAAATTGAGAACCCTGTATTTATAGTTTACTTAAATAATGTACGTATATGGGATGGGAATAAAATAGTATAGTAAGGCATACATAATCTTGTTTAACTTTCATCTTTCAGAATCTGATAACTTTCGTTTAAATTATCAAAGCTGTCAAAATTTATTACCATTGCAGTGATAAGAACAGGAAATAATAAGCGCCCAGCTATCTATTTTCTACCTTTATCGGTTATCGACATGCACTTATTTAAAGTATAAATCGTCATTAACATGATTCATTGGCTGATTAAATAATGTGCTGGTAGCATTATAGTAATACATTTTAATACCGTATAAGGCACAGCCGCCTTTTAACGACCCATAATTTAATATGATAGTGTTAGCCAACAACAACGCCCCTTATTTTTATATTTATTGTAAAAATAAATAAACAAATTTAGTATTTTATTACATTATAGTGTAAATCCAATATACTACTTTAAATTTGGTAGATAATTTTCACAGCAATAACAAGATAGGATTAAAATTATCAGCTCATTACTCTAGAAACGTTAGATTTTTTAATAGTTTTATTTACTACTTAATTTAATAATCGAAATTACTATTCCTGGCAACCAAAAAAATTCTACAGCGGAATGTTGTCTACTATACATAAAAACACAAAGTTTTACAGTAAGTGTATATTTATTTATGATTTGATAACAAGAGTTTCATCTTTTCAAGTCTCTTATTAATTTATGATTATTAAAAGATAATCGTGTAAAAGATAAAGGTAAGGGAGATAAAAGCAGTTCCGAAAGTGTTTTCTAGGCATTTTCTGTATTATCTGAATACTTATGAATTCAATTTTAATTTCATGTAAAATTGACGATGATATGAAGTATTACCTGAATGTTCAGATAGAATAATATATTTATTGTACAAATTGTATAAACTGGTTTGTGGGGTATGTAGTTTGTACTATTCATATTTTAGTTAGCTGTTTTGTAACGAGTAATTGTTTCTCGGCTGGCTGTACATATACTATACGAGTAGAGAATGAGATACTGCGGACTACGGAGAGTGGCATTACACAATATACAACAAGGCTGATATCTATAAATATTATCAATTTTGATTCAATCCACTCAATGTAATATTTAACTAAGAAATAATGTGTTTTATGCTCACAAGTTTAACAAGTTATGGACCAGTTTTGATAGTATGTTCACTCGATCGATATCGGCTGTTTTTCTAACATTTACACGTGCCTATAAACAGATTAAACAGTGCAATGTATTTATATTAGATATTAGGTGCATTTATTAAGATAAAAAAGATTAACAGCATTAGTATTTGAATCCACTATTAATATCATTCAGAAATGGGCTGAAAAATAATACAATGCTTGCTTTAACGAACTTTTGCAGTGCTGAATATCTATTAATATATGAACGCCTAAGAAGCACAGTCAGTGGTAGCGCATTTGGCTACCGTGAATGAGGTCGCGGTTCAATTTTCGTAGGGGGTCAACATGAAATATGACGATTAATTAAATATGTGATTTTCACATTAATATTTAATGTGCGATACCTTGGACTGGTACTGAAGCGTATGACTGATCATCCTACATTCATGTAATAAAATGATCAAGATACACTGAACTAGGTGTACCGATGCAGTGCCCTATGCACCATTGGCTGCGGATAAGGGAAATAAGTAGTAGTATTGATATATGTATTAAAAACCATCCAGTTGTAACATTTTATAGTGGAATTCATAGAGCAACAAACGAAGAGTAAGACATTTGTAACTGCTCATATTATTTTCAAGATTAACCAAAATCGACTCAATATTGAAGTGACCCTTAGATTTTTGAATGATAGAGCTATAAAACCATGCACACCATGAAAAATTACAACATATCTAGTAATAAACAAGTCCCGTATATTATTTATTGATTCTCTCAAAATTTAACCGTAATAATTACCTAATCGAAATATATATAACGTAACTTGCGAGTATTAAAAACGTTTAGCAAACTATATTAATCTTTTTTTATTTTCGTGATCCCCGATTAACCTTTAGATGCTTAGTTTTCACTGCGGAGGGCGTTTGCAAAATACTATTTACGTCTTCATAAAAAACAATCGTATTTTTTGTCTTAAAAAAATCAAGCACGATCGTTTAACTACGATACCATTTAACTAACATCTTAATTAACGCATTTGAACTTTATCTTACGACAAGTAAACCATAATGAGTTGAAAAAACGATTTGATACTTTTTGGATGTTAAATATTACTATGATGTGGCAAGAAATATTTAGAACCTAATGATAAACTAGTTTCGTAATCAAATACGAGTGTAATATTAACGTTACTTAAAAGGAGACAATTTGCGATTTTACAATACCTCCTCGCCGTTCATGGTAACCTAATGACTAGTCAGTATCAAATTTCACTGTCCGAAAATAAAATTTGCATTTTAATTACTGTTTTTTTTTATTTGTCCCCAAATCATTGCTTGCGAAATTGGCTTATATTAATTTTAATTATAAAATATCTCTATTGTAATTCGGGATATTAGACGCAAAACGCAAAACTATTGCAGATCATATTTAAATTATTGTAAGTTTTGTATCCTAACTCAGGAGAGGGAAACATAGTGATTTTTTATGAACTTAAACACTTACTAAACTTGACTTTTTAGTACCTGAAACGGTAAGAAAATGTTCATAACACGTCTACTTCCCTTGATGTCGCAAGTACGTACAAATTTGATGTACCAGCGTGCTATAATGTGTTTAAATTACATTTTTTATGGGTTTATTTCCTAATTTTACTACAGGAGATGGGCACATGGGCAATGGGCACTCATGTACGTGTAGTTTGCCTATCTAGATACCTATACCGTTAGTACACAATTGTAGATAAATCTTGAAAATTTTTTTTTTTTAAATAGCGTTTAATGAAAAAAATATAATGACCTATCATAAACTTTAATTGTTTTACATACTAACAGCATTTTCTACTATGCAAAGGCATTATTCCATTGTTAATCTAAATAGCTAACTAACTAACTAACCATCACGCCATTTCCCCGTAGGGGTAGGCAGAATGGATAGAACGCCATACCACTCTGTCCTGACATACTTCCTTTGCTTCCTCTACATTCATTTATCTTCACATGCACATACGCCGATTATTTCCGAAGTACTTGTCGTACTTGGTCATGCCATGTCTTTCTCGGCCTTCCTCGGCTTCTACATCCAGGCACACTTGCATTTAAACTTCTTTTAGCCGCTCTTTCATCACTCATTCGCTCCACATGATCAAACCATCGTAAAAGCCCTTTCTTAATTTTGTCGATGATGCTTATCTCAGCCTTGAACTCTGCTCTAATTTCGACATTTGTACACCTATCATACATAGTCTTACCACACATTCGCCTGAGAGATCGCATTTCAACAGCATTCAGTCTACTTTCATCCTTCTTTTTCCAACACCACGCTTCACTCCCATACATAAGGGTTGGTACCAGAACTCCGTTGTGTACTGCCAATTTTGCTTCTTTCGATAAGTTCTTATTTGCCACTATCGATTTCAAGGCACCATTAACTCTGTTTCCGGCACTAACCCTTCTCTCAATGTCCTCAAATAGCAATCCTTATAAATCTATTACACTTGTATAATAACAAAATAAAAATTGATAAATTATATACCATCTGCCAAGAGGTTTTTCCCAATAGTCTTTTTGCTTAAATTTTTTTTCGAAGTGTAGAGTGTAGATGACTTGTTTTGGATGCAAACAACTTGGTAAAAGCGCCCGAGAGCCTACACACACACACACACACACACACACAGTTGCGCAAAGATGACCAAGCTCACTTCTAATTATCTCCCTCACGAACAGTTTCCATTATTGTTCACGCTGAATTTAATTATTTCTCTAACAAGATGATCTTTAGCGCACAATGTTTGCTCCGCGCTATTATATTTATCTCACGTCCGAGTATGAAAGATAATCAATTTAGAAATAACTGATCGATTTTCGACTAATCGTTCCAGTTTGTAAAGCAAAGTGATTTAACTGGCTATTCTAAACGCTACATAAGGTATTACATCATTTCCCACTTAATATATTATATTACAGCAAAAGAAATTTATCCTTATGAGTAAAATAATTTCTCGTAAATATAATACAGAAGTATTATCATAAATAATGATAATTTTTTCTTGGCTTCTTGCTTGCAGATTTTTTCTGAAGCTCTGTTGCAAAATAGTATTTATAAATGCTATTACGAAAAGGATAATAATTTACCCTCATGTCACGAATTGTTTATACCGCACCTATATATTATATGGAATACTTAACCAAGAAATGTCGTTTTTAAAAATTTTTATCACTGCCTGAAATATCCGCTTTGGGGCAGTAATATATTACAGGCAATAAAATATGGTACCTACTTGATCTTCAATAAACAATGGGAAATATTTTCACTTTCACAATATTCCGTGTACAATGCACTTTTATTGATTTTTTACATTCCCCCATGAACAGTGAGTTAAAGCCAAAGCTCTCCCATGCGAGATTTGCCGGAGTTATACTTATTTTATGTTGTACGTTACTTAAGGCTATTATAGAATTACAAGAAACGACAGGGTTCGCTTTATGGCTACCCTCGGGCAGTGGTGTATTCGTGAGAAGAGTAGAAACGAATTTAGTCGGTAACGATTTGAACAGAACAAATGCACATAATCGTCATGATGCCGCCATAATTACATTGTTCTTCCACTCCTGTTGTTTCCTAATAGCCTGGTAATAACACTCAGGATTCTTAAATATAGGCGTTTTAATTACAGGATCTTAGGCAACCTTTAACTATAAATCATGCTACTGAAAATGGGAAGTATTTCACGTAAATATCAAACTCAATTAAATAGCTATTCTTTTAGCACATAATAATACATCACATTAGAATAAGCTGTTTGATTCAATGCTGAACTTTCGTACTATAAATTTACTGGAAGTAATTTTTGAATGCATCATATATGTACTAAAAATAAATAAACAAAACATAAAAATATATCCTCCAATATTTTTTTTTAAAAAAGGCATATTTAAGATATACATAATTCATTTTCACAAGTCGTATTGCATTAAAAAACAGTAATTTTTCAATCTAAGGAGTTATCTAAATATAAGGAATACTTATCGCTGTATTTTCAAAATTAGTGGGATTATTTTACCAATCAAAATGTACAAAGCTTCTGTTTTTCAGTATAAGAAAAATGCCTTTCAGTAAATATCGACAATAATGAGATGGTTAAAAATATACAACCTGAAGATCGACTTTAATAAAAAAAACAATTGAATTCACGTACCCAGTCTGTTGTGACCACAGCATGCAACCACTAATAACCAAAGCTCTCTATGGCTTTGAATGTAATTTTTTTAAAGCTTTAAAGGTAAATTTAGAAGTTGAATTATCTATGTAACTTGAAACAAAACCAAACTAACTAGACTTCAGACAAAATGTATGACCTCGAGTGCTGGACTTACATATTACACATACCGTTTACTATTTAAAATGAACGCCGACAACTGCTCAAACGAAAGAAAGTATTTTTGAGGTCTTGTTGAATAATCTCACTTATGGAAATGGAATTCCAGTTCACTGCGTAACACTTAATTACTAATAACGATAATTAAATAAAAAATTGAGAATGCTACTTTGTGGATGTTACTTTAAAATAAATGATTACATACTATATTATGCTGGTGGATGCGATGTAAGAAACGTCTTTCCGAAATATAAGTCGTAAACAAAGTTTTTCATTTATTGTTTTCCTAAAAAGGGTGTCAATTGCAGTGCGTAAGAACAAATGAATAAAGAAAAATCGAGAGCTGAGAATAAGAAAGTATTTTAGAGAATAGATGTATAGACCATAGCAGACTGGTGGAAATATTTATCTTATTGGATGTGATGCCAATTTTTTAATATTTCTCAAAACAATTATTACAAAGCAAATATTAAAAAGCATTAGCTCATATTCTATTGAAACATATTTTACACTAAAAAGTAACATCCAATGATAATGTCTATTATTATTATCTCATCACTAATTATTATGGCTACTATTCATATAATATTTTAACCCAAATTATAAAACACGTTGCAAACAGCATATGAATCTAAGTTGGCTTGTATGAATCACTATTGAAAGTAAATTGGCTTTTAGCTCAATGCCGTGTGTTGGTATGTGGATCGAGTACCTACATAAAATGGTCTAGAGTCCGCCCCTATGGGGGCGCGTGCGACCCTCGACTAATAGTTACTCGGTGTTGATTTAACTTTAAGACTTGAGGGTAGTTGTTAGTTTCAGGGCTGCGAAGACTTGCGGATCTGAAACCCGTGACGTGAAATATACAAAATTCGCAGAGCGGTCATCGAAAGGAATGGGTTAGTATTGGGAATGAAATTTACATAGTCCACTCCTTTTGCGAATTGTTCTGCCTTTTGCTGGTACTAATTGTGGTAAGGATTGAAGTCGTGGAGCAGTCAGTAATTAGTATGTAGTTGTAATTTGTAATGTAAGTAAGCTCTAAACCATAGGTTCCCAAACTCATTTGACACGTGGCCCCCCTTTCAGACACAAAATTACACAAGGCCCCCCTGGAAATTTACCTTTTTTAAATTAAATAAAACAGAAAAATGTAGTGTACTTATTTTTTAAACATTTAATTATAGTGTCATAAATAAGATACGCGAACGCTGTAACGACAATGTAAACCAACCATCATAGCCCATAGCGGTCGATTCATGAACTACATGTGTACTTACGCATATCATTTGAAACATCACAAAATCATAGATGATATTTATTACACGTATGTACATCCTGTAAAAACAGATTTTTAAAATTTTATAAGGTCATACATTTTAGCACCTCATGGCCCCTTGATTGCTTCCCAGGGCTCCCTTACTCCCCCAGAACCAGAGAAGGCCCCCTCAGATCTCTCCAGGGTTCCCTGGGGGGCCAGGTGGCCCACTTTGGGATAATATCTTGAAGATTGCAAACCAAATATGCCTCGGAAAAAATTATGGTTTCATGTGTTTTCATTATAAAAATGCTCAATACGCCTGCATATTACTCATCTAGACGTGGCCTTAGAGGTTGAAACAAAAACAAGTTAATATCAAATTTGGATGAGAAGTTTATATCTATGCGATTTCAGAATAAAATTCGGTAAACGGATTTAAGTCCAAGTAGGAATCGGAGTCGAAATTTAAATCACAGTCACGAGTATTTCGACTGATTGCACATCCCTGTTAGTTCCTTTTTCCCTCATGATGGAAAGGCCCGGAGAATAACTCAAATCTTATCGATTCGGCCATTTTCAAGGGCGTTAGTTGTTTACCAAATTTCTGCCAGACCTGCCAATTTCTGACGACCGCCGTCTGACTCTAGACGAGGATATCCTAATCCTAATCTAGATTATTTCCCTGACACTTGGTTCTAGTGAGATCGATACAAATTACTTTGACTGCTCTCGTGTCATGAAATAAAGTATAAGGCAATATAATGGGGCGTTTTTGTTAAGGGCAGTAAAAGCGAAAGAATCCAACTTTCTTGACTAATTATTATCCCTCTTAGCACCTACTAATACATAGGAGGTACTTATTCGTTGAATTCTGTTTGTAGCCGAAAAATTTATCAATAATATTTTAATGCCGGGAAAGACAAGGCACGATCGATGCTTGAAAATGGACATGTGAATAGTCGGAATAATGAACAACGTGCATGAGAAGATGCATAAATATGGAGGAAGCGAGAGTCGTATCAAGGCAGAACGATGTGGCGTTCTACTATCTCTGTCTACCCCTCCAGGCAAATGGAATGATGGTTTACTTAACAGATAATAGATAAATATTTGATTACAAATATTATTTTATCGGAACTCTATAAGCTCTAATCGCTCTAGAAGCCAGATAATTTTAAGAGAACAAAGCCTTTCGTTAAATAAATTAATAATATTACTGATACTGTGTCAAAATGAGTGTTAAATTAGCTAAATCGTGGGAATAAATAAATGTTAATATAGTATTACTTGAAACTTATTTTGTTCCTAAAACGCAATGTGTCGTGAGTCACTTTCGCTTTCACCTTCAAATCTTTGTTTTCTTCGTGTATACAGCACCTTAAACCTCTTCTAATCACCTCCAAATTTAACTACCCCTCTCGCCCCGCCACACCCCTCACCAACCCACCCTTGCCCCATACAACGTCACGCTGATCATTATCTTATTACGAATAACCCTGATTCACACAATCAAACAGTAATAGGAAGGGCACTTAATAAAAATGACACTTTGTTTTTCCCGACTAGTTACAATTTACAATGTTAACCCGGCACTTATTGAGTAAGTGGAGTAACTAACCTTACCATGCGTCACTTCTAGGGAAATTCCTGATACCACGCATTTCTCGAGATTTCTTTCGATTCTTGTGTTTCAATTACTTACATTATTATTGATAAATGAGTTGAAAACACGAAATCCCATACGGATCTTAAAGGTCGAGTGTGAAAAATGATTCGAGTGAACCGTGAACCAAGGATACATCAATCATGTTTTTGATTTAACTTAAATCGTATGAAGGATAAAACGGGTACTTGTACGAATAATGGCGAAAAAAAACATAACACATTAAAAGAAATTTTTAAGAACAATTTAATTTTTGTATTTCATTAACTTTCAAGGTTAAGAAACAAATTGTCACGCTACATCAAGACACTCAATAAATTAAGTTTTTACAAATATAAAATAGCGTGATTCTGACAATGAATATTTTCTGCCAAATTACTATTTTGTGAAGCCAGAACCTACTAAAATCCTTTTAAATTGATGATAAATTAGTTTCAAAAACATGAAAAATTAAACCATTAGATTATACAATAGCCCGTGTATTTGGTGACTCAATGGAACTAAATTTAAACCAGGATCATGATTTTATCCATCGAGAGCTAATGTATTATGTAAAAAAGTGTTAAATTATGTAGAATCCTCGTAACTTATAGTCCATAATAAACATGGAAACCGGATTTAGATTTACACGTTTCCATTAGGTGACATTAGTCAATTCATTAGACAAATGTTTTGGAAATTAGGATTTATGTCATTTGGAATTGCTGATTCCACTTTGCGCGTATTGGGATATATGTTTTTTATTAATCCAATCTTGTAAATTATTATTCCCATTAGTCGACAAATCATTTGCAAAGTTAGTACCTAAGTACTCAAGAGATAAAAACATTTTGAATAATCAGATATGTCCTTAAATATATATTGTATTGTATGCACAACAAATAAAAAATGATTGTGTGAACTCAAAAGCATAAAAATCGGTCTTATTTGAGTGCTTATTTCCTGAATTTGATAAAAAAGTTTGCACACCTAAGTACATTGACACCAAAGTGACATGTTTTCTGAATACATGTAACCTATTTACCTACATACATAAAAAAATGATTATTTTAAAAATTGATCTATTACATGCCAATGAAATATTCAAGCTACTCGATACAAAAATGAATATTACGAATCGTGCCACTGGCACTGTTTATTCTGGAGGTGCGATAGGCTTTTATCAATACCTGAATCTTTCTTCAACACAAAACATTAATTTCGTTAGCTTGAGAAGAATCGAAGTCCAAGTTTGCGGAAGTTAGAAATCCTCAGTAAGGGAGATTACTCGTGTTGAGATAATAACAGTAATCAAATGATCGAGGGTATCATTATTGGATCTGGTTCCACACGTTCCGAGACTAGTCTAGAGCCACTTATTGGAAAAGAACGCGGCATTTATAGACAGCGTGATTAGACCTGTTAGGAATAAAAGCGCACCGTGACACCGGACCTAATGTTTTAACAAGGGATAAATTACACAAATTACACGAGATAAGAATTACTTAGTAAAAAATACTCAGGATTTAATAATAATTGAACCCCTCTGGCTCCAGCTTGTTACGATTCGAATTAAATACGTTTTTAATACGGGCTGTAATTTAAAATCTCTTTTTCCTTTTGATCTGGCTTGATTGATTGAGGAGATCATATTTCGAGATTAGATTAACTTGCATCAGTTTGGTGAATTTACCTCCCAGCGTGAGACTTCGATTACATTTTGTTACGAGAAACACCATTTGGGATGTGTTACAAATGATTAATTCTCCAAATTCTCCTGTTATTTGTGTGTCAATATCGTCACTTGGTTTATGCAATCCGCCATTTTCTCACGGTGATCTGCCTAGGTACTATATTCTTGGCAATTTGTAATATAATATATTGGTTTACAGTAATAATGGACGTGGTTTTCATTTGCACAAATCGTTATCATTATAATTTCTAAAACAAACAAAACCAATTTACGATTCAAACAACTGTTTGCGTAACAACCTCACCACAATATTAAAGGAACGTTATTTATAGTATAATTATGCAGAAAATATATGCCTAGAACTACCTTTATTTATTTATTATTCGAAAGTGAAAATATGGGGAATGGAATCAATCAATCGAATTTTCGTAAAACTTATAACAAAAATTATATTCTTTAAACAAATAACAGATTCCCATAATACCTACATGGGTTTTAGTGATCGTGAATATTTGCTTTTCTAAAGCCGGCTTGATACTTACTAAACTTTTAAAACTCAAAATGTCAAATAAACCTTACAATCACCATCATTGAAAAGATGAATAAATTGTTTATAATTAACTGCCTGCGTAAAATAATATTTTCATCATTGATTGCAAAAATAAACAGTACTGACCTACATTATTTTGATGACTATGGTATCTAAGAGCAAACATTCTACATGACGTAGATGCCAATTGATGACGTAGTGAGTGACGCAGTGGGTAACTAGAAACCTCAGATACGGTAGTATTTTATAGTATGGAATGTCACTTCTCTGAAATGCTTGTTCGAAGGTTGTTTCGGTCTACATTTACTAGCCAGTTCCAAAAGTCAAACTAATAGCTGATCATCAATCTTATTTTGTGAAAATAATATCTTTGTCAAGACTCAGTTGAATGCTAAGGTGTAATTTAAATTTGCTTCCCATTCAAAAGTACCTACATAATACATGGAGTAACAAAACTCGTAGTACAACCCGAAAATTTGTGAATCTACATTGGAGTCGAATGTGTGTAAGATGTTTTTTGGATCTGAGCTTCAATAAAAAAAAATTCTCCTTTCAAAAAATTTTACGAATTTTTGTTTTCTCATAACATAGTATTAATTTGGCTAAAGGATTTATATTTAATAATAATTTGTAAGAATCTAAAAAAAAAAAATATTTCTCAATTTTCTCGAAAACTACCAGTGAATCTACAAATATGATGTAGATTCATTGGTTTCCCGCTTGTACATCGAGTTTTATTCCACCGTGTATCTGTAGACTGAAGACTGTATTTTTTTTTTTTTAAAATGAGTAGAGAGCAAGTACCTACCTGTTGTAGAAATAATTTACTTAGTCTTCGGGACTAGACTTGTCAGGAAAAGTGGTGATAAATTATTTAACAAGTTGGGATCAGGTCATAAGAAGCGTGTTTTTGTTACTAATAAGAAGTCTTAGATCTCTACGAGTATGCTTGAGGTAAGGTAAGAAGCTTTAATTCCTAAAAAATGGCGTCTATAACTATTATTCTATAGCAGGCTGTATGTAAACAAGTAAAACATATCGTATAGATTATACACATTTTCTAACTAACTGACCATCACGCCATTTCTCCGAAGGGGTCGGCAGAGAGGACAGAAACCCAAACAACTCTGTCCTGGCACACTTCCCTTGCTCCACACACGTTGATTGTAGGTATATGCACTTATTGTAACTAAATATTACCTAAACGCTTGATAATGCTTTATTTTTTGTACCTTTAAAAGTGATATAATTATAAGAAGAAATAAGTGCAACGTTTACCGTAATTTGGCAATAACTTAGAATATTAAAAATTAGTAAAAAAACTTATTACGTTTCGTAAAATGCAACATTTCAAGATAAAAAGTAATGATATCATCATAGCTAATAATTTATTATGCAAATAATCAAACTGATGCCGTTAAATCGAATTCTCACTTAAATAATCACTACTATAAGATGAAAAAAATTCATCGAATCTAACAAGAATTTTTATTATTTCTTTTGATTTGAACGTTAGACGTTCATTTTCCAAACCGGAACCCATAACCATTTGACCACATTATTAGTTTAAAATTGTGGCGAATCAGGTTTTTATATATTTACTTTTTTTAAACTGTGGTGTGGTTGATAGTACCTAAATTGATTTTAACGGAAACTAGAATAATCAAATCTAAACCATTTAGCGGAATAAAGTGAATTTCATAGTAAAAGCAATTAGACATAGGTACCGGAGAGTAAATGAATTCAAACGTAAACTTATAAGCAGCATTTTTAACCACTAACTTTAATTCGGTGAGTCTTACTATAACATTTTGCAGGTAGCAAAACGGTGGCCGAAATATATTGGTTTAAAAACCATAGAAAAGAAAATATGTTCGGCTCCATGATAAAATGGAGGGCGCACTTTTGGCCACGAATTGTCATTTAAAAATCAAATATTGTGAAAACTTTTATTAGTATTTAAAAAAATCGGTAAGTGTGTCAATATTGGACATATTTATTTGTTTCAATTTGACATCTCAACAGGGACGAGAAGTTTGGAAGGGAATATGGATATCTAGGCGTTTACAGGGCTTGTGACCTGTCATTGGCTGGTTAAGTGGCCATTTGATGTATTACAACATTCCCCATTTCACCTAATATTTGAAATCCATATCTGTCAATTATCAGAACTTGTATATATACAGTGAAATGGCGCGACGTAAAATGTTAATTATTAGCCCGTAATGGGTGAAATCCAATTTTTGTCAGTATTTGGACACACTCAAAATGTTGTTTGTTTTTAATCAAATCAAATTATTAATTCAAATCACTAAATTTAAATGTAACATTTTTTGACATAGTGTGTTGTACTTCAAAGGTGACAATATTATAATATAATAAATCAAATTAAAAACAAATATATTATGTACATCCAGAGGTGTGTTTTATGTAGTTTTCATGGGCATTCGTGAAGTAAAATAGATTATTCGTAAGTTATGTCTGTTTCTGCCATAGAAGGTTTCTTCTAAAGTTATAGCCAGTTAAGAGTAACGTTTCCAAACTGGTTGCTCAATAACAAAAATGAAGAAATGGTTCCTACATATATTATTCATTCTTTAATGACATGTTTATGTCGACAAACGGGTGTTGCCAGATTGCTAGGCTAGATCATAACTTATGAGATTAGTTGGACGTGATCTGATAACACTAGATAACATAGATGCCATTTCAGTCGTGCAAACTACGAAACTTCTAACACTCGGAACATGGTATTTAAATGAAAGTGACGCCATGTTAAATACCACTCATGATAACAACACTATTCATTACTCTTTTTAGTGGTCAAGAATTTCAGAAGTGCTAATGTTGAAATTTATTTTATCGCCGTTTTATGCTAGTAACTTACTAGGGCCAACTTCGAGATGTCTATTTTTAACACTCACTGATATTTCTTAGTTAAACTTTTTTTCAAATCTACTTCCTTCACTTACATTGTCAACGAGTCAGTACGGACCATTAACTATTATATTTATATTAATTTGTTTAACTTAATATTTAGTATCAAAATAATAGGGATTTATCTTATTGTACATATTTATGTTTAGTAACGGTCATTATAGGATTATATTTCATTATTTATAGCTTACTTCATTTATTTTAAAGTATGTGTATTGGTTTACGACCTTGTGTTCTTGTTAACAAGAAAGCTCACTTTATTTTTATTTCGCGTAGAAAAATTCAATATAAAATAAGATATCTCTGTTTTACGACTTTTTAAGAAAAATAAAAGAATCGTTAAATTCTGTCAATCTTTTTATTGTTCTATTTACCAATAAAGTGGTATTTATTGTAGTGTTATTTAGCTATCATCGGCGGTCCATGAGTAAATTTCGTCACGAAACCTTCGCAGCGTTTACGTGGAAATTGGTATTTAACATCAAATAAATAAATCAATAAATTGATTCCGACTATATAACAGCCATACGTGGACAAGATGACGACACTCATTGAATAGGAATACTCAAGCATAAAATAATCAAATCATTATTCTCAGTCAAACGCATTTTTTACTAGGTAATAAGATTTAAATAAAATGGTGTTTGTCTAATTCCGAATGACGATTTCTCATTTTTAAGTATCATAGATGGGTGTTATACATAGGTGTAAACAATGATACAAAAATTTCGAAATTGTATTGAATTTAAATCTCTACCTCTGGGTGAACTTACAATAAATTTTATTATGTTTACGTTATAACATGTCTCTGGTTATAACAACGAAAAAAATTGGTTGAAGTTTCTAGTAATTTGAATGAAATGGATTCATACTCACACCTTACGCACTTAATTATATACTTTTGTTATTTGAAGGTAAATTTTCAGACAGTATTTTGATTAAATATTGTTTTGGTTGCAAATCCCGTCTGTGAGTTGGATTATTTAAGACGGTTTCTCAGCTTAGTGGGTTTTTCTTTTATATATATAAAAGAATCTAATGTACCGTTCATATGGAATAAAAGTTGTAATTAGTATTAAAAGAAATTTTATGAAATACATATTTTGAAGGCCATATAGTTCATGAAGCACTGTACACTACTTGATGACATTCCACTTAACAAAACATAGGAAAATAAAAATCTTGATATTGAAAATAAAAATAAAAATCGTGAGGCGTGATACTCAATATTTGTACGTAGAAGTACGAGTAGATAGCTGTATGAAAATCCAAAAACATTAAGATTGATGGTTGTATTTTATGCTTTTTATATTTCGCCATCTTTCAACAATTTTATCTTCGTTTTATTTTTTACTTCCCACAATTATTATTCAGTGTGATCACAAAACTCTTGTCTTGTATTGTTAAGTAAATATCTGTGTTTTATTTGCTTGTTTATTACAAAATATCTGATCTGATTTATAAAATGTTCGCAAACACCTTTATCGGCTGCCTACACAATAATTCATTATATTTATCATTATTCTTTCTTTAGATTTACATAATGCCTTCCTACGCGGTTAATTGAGTCCAAATTATTGGCTTCATAAAAATTCCTTTCAAATTCTTTTTGTGATAAAAACCAAATGGTTTACATATGAAATGTATGTATATTACACACGATAAAAGCTGTTTCGCCTAAACGGGGTAACTTTGTAAAGTGGTTCCAATTTTAAAAATACGCACTAATAAAACTACCTAATTTTTTATAAAGTTTTTTTACGACGAAATAAACAACATGCAAGGACTTTTTCTTCTTAAAAAGTTTAGGTATACGAGACTTTCTTGCATTAGTGTCGTACGCTTTTACAAGTATTGTGCACTTACGCATGCAAGGGGCAGGCGGTGGGAGGCATTACTAATATATGTGCAAAGTTTGATAATAACTCGGCAATGTTCTGAAGTCATGGAGTATGTAGTTATTTTGTAAGCCCCGTATGACTAGCTTGGTTCATTAGCGACAGGAACAATGCAGCGCCCGTGGTATGTTACAATATAGAAATATACCTATATTTTAGGTAGGTATCCTCCAAGTAGGTATTGAACAGTCAGTATTTGTCCCTCGGACGATGCCTGTAGTCGCGAAACGGTTTCACAACAATAAGCCACAACCAGATTATTGTTCCTTGTTTAGATATTTAAAGCGTCTGAGTAACATTACGCCATACACCATTTTTATGTTTCCAACAATTTACTATGCAGTATTGAATAAGTATATTAGAGTTCAGAGTTATAATAATACAACTGAAACCAGGAAAGACCTCAACATAAAGACTTACGTTTTGTTTCTGAAATATAGTGGTAAGCACGTTAGACAAGGTAATGTGTACGACAATCGTTTAGATCTGTCTAAAACCGAATAAAACTTTTCATTAATTATACCATATCCGCTCCCTATGTGGAGCATATGGAATCCACAAACTAATAACAAACAAAACGAATAAAAATTTACTGATTGTATATTCAGAATTTGAGTAAATATTCTAATTGGAATTACAGTACATATTTTTCAAAAAGCAATACTGTTAATCTTCGTTAGATAATAATTCATTCATATTTGGTTTTTAAGATTCCAATCGGTCTTCAGTCAGTATTAATATCTTACATAATAAAATAATATTACTGCTCAAAAAATAAAAACTAACTACTAAACAAAATGAAAGTAGTACTTATTGAACCTGGTTGAATTCCAGAGCGAAATGTAACGAAAAGTTATTGAATAACAATGATGAAATGTTACGTCCAAATATTTAGTGGGTATAGATTTTGTATTATTATTTATCCCGCAACAATCTTAGGCGTGTTAGCCATTGTTTGGATCAGCTTTATATCTTTAAAATATATTTCCATTGCGTAAGGGCCGTTAATTAATGCCATTGTCGAATTATAATGGAGAAAGTTTGACCGGTAGATATCTCGATCAATAAGATCGTATTGGTAAAATATATTGTTCTTAGATCACGATTATGCTCTGAATATAAAATGCCAAAATTCAGGTGGATAATAATTAAACTGCTCAATTATATGAAAATCTGTTTTGAAATATTTCTTCTTTTTCTGAAATTCAATGTATTTTTAATATACCTACTTACATTTTTTTATTGTATTTGTTCTGACCTCGCTTTAGTAAATTATTTTACGGTATCCGTGGCTTATCGGCTCACCTTGTGGATAAAAATATGTTTTGGAGCACGTATCCGGTCATCTGGTGTTATACAACTGCTTTCAACAATGGGGTTCCATGATTGTGTAATGATTAATGGTTGGTGAACATAATGCACGCAGCTCTATTACAAAATATTGAGAAAAGTTCGCAGATTGCTGTGATAATAATATTCATGGCCAACTACACGTAATTTGGATGTTTTCTCCGCAATGAAACAGTGGTTTATCTGGTTTTGACCCAAAAAGTTATGTATTCGGAAAAACTAACATAGCCTTTTTTTAATTTGCAGAAAAGAAAAGAACTTAGGACTCCATCAGTTCTCCTAATACAAAGTTCACACAACGATCACATGCGGGAAAGAGACGTCAAAAAGCAATCAGTCGCAAGGGATGAAGGAGGTGGAGTGACGTCATCTCATTTCTAACATGATGGATAACAGGAGCATACAAATCAATAGGAGGTAAGGTTACATTCAGTTTTTTAGTACATAATGCGCGGCAAACGAGTGTACACATACTCGTATGTTCCCCACTATCATCTCTACATGATTTGTATGTGTCGCATAGCTATACATTTTCAGACGCGCGCAGCCCATCAACACATCAACAGAAGCGCCAGCGGATGCTCGACGGCAACTTACTCGTATCATAGAGGGGAATCGTCACAGTCGGCGGTCGGCAACGCGGCGTCCGTTTACTGCTACTTTCTACCAGGAGCGCATCGACTCAAAGAGATCATTCACAAGTCACGAGCACCACGGATTCAGTGCGAGCACTGAAAAATGTAATGAATGCGATAGAGAACGAAAGTAACAGTATTTTTAACGCTCCTCTTTGCCAGGAAAACATGAAGGCACAAAGATCACAGCGATACGACGCCCGCCGAACTGCGACAACGCGCGACGGCGACGTTTGTGCGCGGGAAAAATCAAAGCTGAAAAGTCATAAATTTAATTATCAGCAAACGAATACTACATTATATTTATTGTCATAAATAAAAACACTGAAAATAAAAATATTGCAAATTTACTAGATATTTACTAGGATTGCGTTATAAAGTTTAACCATAAGTAGTAAATCCTAAGAAATAACGTGGAGATTTTTCATGAGAATATCATTTCATCAGATTTAACAACTGTCGCCATGTCCATTTCTAGAACTTCACACGCCTAATCAACCATAGGTATCCAAAATCGGAGCGTTCTGTTATGGACTATAATACATTATCGTTTGATAAAGTTAATTAATATAATTACCTACATGTCATAGGTACTTGGTTTATTCCTTTAAAATAAATTTTAAATCGCATCATAGGAGTTGATTATATTTGGCAGCAAAGTGTGGCCGAGACCATCAAAAAATGAAAACCAATCTTGAATGGTTTAATAGGTATTGAAAATTTTATGGTTGAACTGCGTAATTCAGGGTTTTATTATGTATATATTTCCTACATATAAATATATACCAACTTATGTGGTTTTTATTGAGATAGCTTCATGGATACGGGTAGTTGGGTCATTAAATCTTGGAATGTACGTATACATTTCTGCATTATTACTCGTATTTGCAACGGGCATCGGAATAACCTGAATACCATATGGTTTAGTTAGTTGTACGTGTAAAAGGTATATGAGAGAGTACAAAATTCAAAGAAAAAAAGAGGAAAATTGTCTATGCGTGTAAAAAAAAACAACGACATCTTTCGGATTAAAATATCTTCAGCGTTTTAGTACCAGGGATGCATAGACACAAAGGTAATGTTCATGATATTATGCATACATAAAAATGAGTAAATAAATTATATATACATGTAGAAGCGAGAAACTCTCTGGCGCCAATCCGTGGCTCGTTTCTCTTTCTCTTGTCAGTATAATGACGTAGTAAGTACAAGCCATCTGGGAGACTGAGTTTGCAACGCAAGATACCCGTATAAGTTTATGATTGCCTAATACTTATTTCTGCATCATTCCATGACCTAGCGCAAGCAAGCGGAGCAGAAATGAATTAACTTTATAAATAAATATAGAAATGTACAAACGGTACGAACTGAAAAAAAAAACTTAAGTTATTGGACATCCGCTGTTGTTCTAAAATATTTGTTGTGAAATATTTACATTTAACAACAACATTTTGAACGAATACAAAAATACTTGTAGAGAAATTACTGGATTATACCCATGCACAAACTCAACTTCTGTACAAACTCAACATATTTCCAAGTTTCAAAAATTTGTCATACATTGTCAGATGATAGGCGGAATGGGGAATGTTGTAATATATCAAGTGGCCACTTAACCCAGCCAATGACAGGCCATAAGCCCTGTAAACGCCTAGATAACCCACATTCGTTTCCAGAGTTTCTCTGTCTCTGTTGATATATCAATAATATATTTACATTTAGCTTGCCCGGCAGACGTTGTTCTGGCTTTTCTGGGAGTTGGTGCGATGAGCTTAATTTTGTTTTATTAAAGTCCTAGTATAAAAAAGTCTGGAAGTTTTCAGATTATAGGGTTTTCTTCTCCCTGTGAGGAGACAAGTAAACTGCCTCCAAGCTAAACAATCAGTACCAGCGGCGGCCAGTTCCCGTGCATCACCTCAAGTCACTTCCGACGGATTATCAACAACAGTGTATATAATATGCGTTCTCATCATACTCTCGAAATGAATTATTATTTATATCAGAAATGGATTTATGATGATGATGATGATGATCATCATGTCATAATCATTAAGTACCCAGGAGCTCAATCACAGATAACTATCGACGTAGTTAAAAACGTGCTAACCACGTGCTAACGCTAACCATTTGACCGATCACAATGAACATACGTTCATACCACGTTCGCGTTGCCGAGCACCATAGATGATAATAAATATCGCGGCAAAACGTCAAACGTCAAATCAAGAAAGTCAACGCGCGTGTCGGATTGTTTATTATGTCGACTGCTTTTCTCAATATTTGGCTTGCCGAACGCCGGCTAAATACAATACGGCACTCGAGAAAGATTGAAAGAAGATTGAAAAGAAGATATATCTCGGGAAATGACTCGCGACTTGATGCGCTCGTTTAATAATCCCGATCGATAACTTTTGACGCGTGTTCCATTGTGATCGCGAAAACGGTAAACATCCATGGTAAGAAATCGTTATCACGTCGCTTATTACCGCGTAGATAGTGATCTGTGATCGAGCTACAGGTCGTTTGAAGATTTGTTATAAATTTACACATGTCATGTTTATGCATAAATAAACAGGAAAACGAAATATATGTATACGGAGCCACATTATTTAGAATTATTAGCTTCTTCTTGTACATAGTTATGTATGATTTACTACGCGACACGGTGTGTTATGATTATGCAATACCAAATAAGATACCTTTAGATGCGTCGTGTCGTTGTGTAGGTGTGAACTCCACATAGTAACATGTATAACGTAATGATATATATGTGATCTGACCAATCTGGCCAATAAAACACTTAGAACATCGATACACACAAGAAAACATGCACTCTTACATTGCACAATCTAGAGAAAAAGTGTTTTTGTTAAAAAAAAAAAAATTACATTCAGTGTTGCTATAAGGAAACTTTAAGTCACAAAATAAAATTTACTTATTTTAAAGTCTACAGGATTATTTAGCAATGCTTGAGTAAATTAATCAAAGGACTACAAAAAACATAGAAAATCGTAGACTTATGAAACAAATATGTTTCTATCAGGTACACAACTGCAAGCCTCTGTAGCGTTTATGGCATGACGCTATTATTCCACAAAAATCAAATACGATTTTTCGCCTGGGTGATTGTGTCCTCTCTGTTATTCCCCCCTGTTATTGGTCCTCCTAGCCTGTTAAGGTGATTAAAAAAACTTTACACCGATGAAAGTAGTATTGATTTATCTTACTAAGAAAATTATTATTCCTAAAATAAGGCATTATTAAATTCAGTTGCTTTTTTAAATTCGGATGCTTTTTCAGCTCAAGATAATATTTAATAAATGCACAATCTTAACATTTTAGAAAGAAAAATGTTAGAAACAAAAAAAACAATCGAGGAAAATCGGCTATTTACCTTTTTACTTTCTGGTAGAGTTTTAAGTATTCACTATTCAAATTCAGTTCATTCTGCTATGACGCATTTAATTAGGTTATTGCGCAAGTTTGCTTTATAATTCCCTAGATAAGGAAATTATTTATGTAGCGATGCATCCCCATTAAAACAATGCACAAAACCTACTAAACTACCCTTGACGAACTATCACAGTAGTTCTTTATGGCGGGCAAGGTAGCGTGTGAGCGAGTCCAAAATGTTATTCCCTAACTGATATAAACTTTAACTGTAAACACACAGAATCAACCCTGTATTTTCAAAATGAATAGACCTTTAAGGTGCCTAGCGTGTCATCAAAATGCTAGAATAGTCTCATCTGTTTTCGTTTTGAATTGTCAATCGAAAATTATTCCGTGCACCCATACATATTATATAATATCATATTACCTATAAAATTTAAAAGTGCTGGAAAATTCCGCTCGTTTTGAGAGCTAGTGCTTGGTTTTTGTAAAGTCATTTGAGAAGATGATCTTGGTATTTATGATATTGTGGTTAAATATCTAGCTTTCTTCGTTTCGACTGGTAATTTTTTGCATACATTTTATTAACAAAAAGTTAACGCGTAAAAACTGCTTTAGTTTTAAGCGTTTTCAACGTCACTCATATTCAAATTATCTAAAATATAATTACTTAGGGATCCATTAAAATATTTGAAGGCGTCTTTTTAATTATAAAAAGGCACGAACAACGTACCGAAGGAACCTTTAATTATTTTGACGCATAAGAATTCGTAGGTGTTTAATATTAATATGCCCTCATCAAAGTTAATATGGACAGCTTTAAAGCGTTTGGACCTATGGAAAATGGAACTACTTTATGGTTGATACTATCTACTAATTAATGAATATTCATCATCATCACTTCAGCCCGTTGAGGTCCACTGCTGGACATAGGCCTCCCCCTGCCGTCTCCACTCCTCCCGATCCTGCGCCGCCCCCATCCACTGTCTTCCAGCAGACTTCCTGATGTCGTCCACCCAACTCATCGGTGGACGTCCTTGAGGTCTCTGGCTTCTCGCGTTTCGTCCATCTGTCGTCCGTCATTCTGGCTATGTGACCGACCCATTTCCACTTCAACCAAGCAATTCGCTCCACTACATCGCAGACCTTTGTCTGGCGTCGGATCCAATCGTTCCTTTTTCGGTCTCTTAATGTTATTCCAAGAAAATTAAGTAGTCTTAAAAAATAACCGTAAAATCTGTTAAAAAGTTTTAGCGAAAAAAATAAACGCGTCTCTAGTTTTTGTTGAAGCTTTTTTGTCTTTATACATACCTACCCGTACATCCATGTGCTACATTTTTGCCAAACTTAATTTTTGTGTTTCACACTACGTGACTCGCGGCCGCTTTCCAATACAAACGTATTCCTATAAGTGTTCTGTACACACCAATCGCAAATAATTTACCAAAGACCACACAAGACAGTTTTAATGTCTGTAGGTATTATTACTACTTCCTATGTACAAATTATACAAAAAAAGTAAAATATATCGCACCATTAATACTACATTGCACTAAGTCTTAATTGGTCGACAATGTACTGAGAATACCGTCTATGTAAGTTCAATACCGCGTATAAGCTAATAAGTTCTAAATACGTATTTTTGACGGTTTCCGTTGAACGGAATAAGCCGCATTGATTGGTGGATTAAAATTTTGAAATTGTTCAATAGGTGTCATGCAATCGGTCAAAGTCAATACCGCAAATAAAAAGTTTTCATTTAAAAAAGGATCAATATCTCATATGCATTGAATTTTTATTCGAATTAAAGTATATTAGCATAAATGCATTTCGTTGCAAAAAATAAAATACAAAAGAAAGAGTTATCGAAATTCGTAAAAATATTTTTTGTTAACTAAATTCTATGGTTTTTGTCTTTTCTGAACTTTTAAATCAATGGCTCTTACGCGGTATTTGAACTTACACAGACGATACCATGTTATAGACCACCGACTACCACATTTTTGTCCAAGAAACATTTCTATCTCTTTCCTATGCCGAGATATTTTTTAATCCAATTACAATAAAAAAGCACTGAAATAAAGTAAAATTTTTGCTATTTTCCAAAAGTTGACTTTTTTGAGCTTAAGTGCTGTTTAGAGTAATTCATGGTGTACATAATTGTTGGGATTGGTAGCACTTTTTATATCGAAATATGATATATTATGTATTTTTCAAGTACCTGATTTAATTGTTTATTCAATCGTTCATTAAATAATATAGTTTTCAGAATCAGTATTCAGTACACTTGAGATAAAAACGTGATTTTATAATTAGTGTTTTGCATTCGATGAAGCCCGGTTGGCGCCACTAAATATCCAGATGCAAGAATGTAGTTCTAGTAATTTATTCGCAGCTTGGCACTCATGCGGCCATTTTAAAATTCAAGGATCTAAGTTCCGAAGGCGAACATTTATTCAATTAGTGGAATAATTATTATTATCGGTGGAAGATATCGGAGAGCCATTAGACACGGTTGTCTTTTTGATCGTCAAAATCACAATTTAATAAAATGCTAATTTTATATTTCAAAACCGGTTGAAGATCTGATTGTTCAATATTTTGACAATTTAAAGCACTGATCCTCGGTGGTCGGAGTCATAAAACCAATCACATTATACTAATGCCTGTATTAGTGACCGTAATTAAAGATTAATAGATAATTTGTGTGTTTTTGGAAATTCCAGATGATTTTGTAAAGAATATGTAATATTAGATAAAACTATCTTCATGTTCATATTCTTCATTCATTTTCAATCATTGAACTACTGGGAAAGCGTCATTGGAGTTCAATATATTCTTATCTTTATTATCCTCGTCTGCCTATTTTCTAAAAATACGGATATAGCTTATAGTTTCACAGTTTCGTTTTTATTAAGTTATTAACTTTATTCTAGAGCAGATACCTCTTCATTGTCCAATTAGACTCACTAGACAATGTCATCTTTTTTATAATTTAGCACCAATAAATAATTATTTAAAAAATTATTTTATATATCGTAGTTGTGCGAAATTCAATGAATACTGTAGCTGTCTTGACATTTTCAACATCACACTACCCAATTTCAAATCAAAATTATTTGAAATCTTATAGACTGTAAAAGGTAATCCTAATCCTATTCCCAGTCATCTCCTTTTCCTTTTACCTATCCCTATTATCCTATCCTTCCCTCATAACTCTTTATTTTTATTTCTTATATTTATTTTTTCCATCTACTTTGAATTGTATACATGTGAAAAACTATAGTTGGTAATCATGCTTTTTTGTATTCTACGTTCATGTATCGATACTGTTGTTTTTCATATAAATAAATCAAATAAAATACCTTAATTAACTTCATACATTAATAATGCATCTAAGTAAAATAAAAAAAAACTACATTTATGGTATCAATACAAATAAAATTCATAGTTAATTAATTATTAAATCTGAATGAAGCATTACAGATCATTAGAGTAATGAAAATAATTTTTCACACAATACACGATGCACTAATTTATATAACTATATTTGAATGGAAGGCGAATAAGACAAGTTCATCGATTTATTATTATTTAAATGAAAGGGACGTTTTTATCGTAGGTAATATTATAATATTTTAAAAAAGATTATATAATATTAAAAAATACAAGTAGGTACTAAAAATGCAATATATTTTCAAAATGGACGTCGGACGTTCTCTCTCCGCCCATCACAAAATGTACCCTCCGTCAATAAGCTTCCTACAAATGAATATCTACTCTTTTAGCATTGTGCTTTATTTATGTATTCCTGAGGCAGCTTTTCTTTGACTCGCTGTTGACTTCTCTTCACGTTTCTGTCATCCTGGGACACGGACTGCCTTGAGGGTACGAACGTGAGTCTCGACCGAGGAATTCAATCGTGAAACCTTTAAATGTAGAAAAAACAACATAAATAACATCGAGATAGCAACAGTTTTATAGTGAATGCAACGCAAATGTGACATCAAATTAGTGCAATGCCTGCACGACTAACTTGAGGGTAGGTTTCGACATCGATCGATCATTTAAATTAGATAGACATGTATGGTATATAAGATAAGCCACAGAAAATAACTATTTAAAAAAACACTGTAAAAAAAATATCTACTAAAAATTATCCACCACATTTAAAATGTACGTAAAAATATTGTGTACAAAATGGCAAGAATGATTTTCTTTTGCCGTTAGTTTATTTTTCAACTCCATCTCAAAACAACTTAAAAACACTTAATTGTTTTTTAACAAATTATTAATTGATAAGACCAAAGATGATTCATTAATCACTGTTAAACGGAATGGAGTTTTAACGCTAATAATTCATTGTCAAGATTAATTGATTAATTTAAATATTAATTGATTCCCAGGTGTTTGCATATTTTTAAGGCGTTGATCGTAAATTATGAAGATAACACACTTTTCATGCTAAAATTATATTAATTACGATTAGGTTTGTGTAAAGATAATAAAAAATAGATCCGTGTTTTACCCAGGATATGGTAACTTAAATATAGACATACATTTTTTAATGTCTTCACCACATCCATAATCTAAGAATTCCTAGAACAAAGTGTTTCTAGCGTAAGGAATACTAGCGAATACTATGTATTTCATTTTTTCTTATTATAACTAACTAACTAACTAACCACCACGCCATTTCCCCGTAGGGGTAGGCAGAGAGGATAGAACGCCATACCACTCTGTCCTGACAGACTTCCTTTGCTTCCTCTACATTCATACATCTTCTCATGCACATACGCCGATTATTCCGACTTTTCACGTGACCACTTTCAAGTACTTGACGTACTTGGTCATGCCATGTCTTTTTCGGCCCTCCGCGGCTTCTACATCCAGGCACACTTGCATTTCAACTTCTTTTAGCCGTTCTTTCATCACTCATTCACTCCACATTACCAAACCGTCGTAAAAGCCCTTTTCTTAATTTCGTCGATAATACTTATCTCAGCCTTGCACTCTGCTCTAATTTCGACATTTGTACATCTAGCATACATAGTCTTACCACACATTCGCCTGAGAGATCGCATTTCAACAGCATTCAGTCTACTTTCATCCTTCTTTTTCCAACACCACGCTTCACTACCATACAAAAGGGTTGGTACCAGAACTCCGTTGTGTACTGCCAATTTTGCTTAATATATTGCCAAGTTATTATTGGATTGAAATGAAATGAAGAGGTATTTTAATTATTTATAATTTGGTTCCCATTACATAATGTACTGTATTAACCAGCACCTAACCCAAGATTGTATTAACCCGATTTGTTATTTAGGTGCTATGTAAAATAGATGCTATCGATTTGTAGTCGAAATAAGGTCAGTTTTCCATTAAAGCATTAATAATGGATTATCCTCGGACACTGAAAACGTCAGTGTTGAAAATCGTACACAGTAAAATGCGGTCAATAATGTTCTTTAGGGTATTCGATATCAACACATGCATGCGTGTATGGATGCACTAGTTACGGTAGGTACAGTTGAAACTTTTTGCATGATATTTTTATTTTCCATAGACATTATTAGATTGGACCAATATGCTAGACAGATAGACTAATTTACTTAATAGTATATTGAATTCGGGCAACATATCTTAATACCTAAATTGTTACGCTAAAATGATCTACCTCCTACCAAATATAGTTTAAAACACATTCGTGCAATAAACGTGTGAATAATCAACGTCTCCAAACAATACTTTATATTATTTCAGTTCGACCGGTAAAAAGGAACGGTACTTCATCTCTTTGATCGCTATGCTAGCCTGGTAATATAATATTTGAATGAAAAAAAAATACAGATGATATTATTATTTCTCACGCATGTCATTTGAAGTAAATCAATAAAAAGTGGGTCATAAAATGAAATAAGTTTGCTTAATTAATCGGTCATAGGAACCTCTTTTACATGCAAAATAATAATATGTTGCGAGTTGCGACTAATCGCGAGCTCTCGTGTGTGCCAACATTTATCACGTTTTCTGCTGCCCTAATACCTACATCAATGAAAAAATATTGTGTTGTTCTACTTACTTACTAAGAGCAATTTTCTTTTCACATAAATAAAAATCATATCGAAAGAGGAAATTATTCAAAGCCTTAATTACCTGTAAACTGAAAGCTTGGAAAAGTCATGCAATTTTTAATACATTTTATATACAGGTGCAAATAAAATAAAATAAATTTACTGTTGGACTAAAGGTTTACATATTACGTACATAAATATGAACACAGACGCCTTATTTTTTGTTTAACAATCTTGTCACGAGTGTGAAAGGTAAATAATACAACAATCCATTGGCATTGTACAGAAAAAAACAACCAACTTAAAACGGCAAAAGAATTCGAACATACATACTATTTTAAAATACTGTTAAGTATGCCGTATGAATATTATATAATTTACCTGCTTCTTACATAATATTACATTATTGTAATGTAATGTCTACATACATTATTATTATTAAATAAAAAAACAGATTCACAACACGTTTTTATAAACTTGTGTAATGTATATAAAATATCTAAATTATGCATTATGTTTCACTTAGGTCAAAATACATAACGTATGTGGTGTGGTATTTACGTAATATTTTATGCGTTTTGAAAAATTGTTCAACCGTTTAGATTGATTAATTTGTTGAAGTTTGCAATTCAATTTGTTTTTTTTTGTCTTTTTAACATAAAATTTGGGTGTAGAATCGTTTTCTTAGATATCCTACTTAAAAATAGTAATTTTATTATTTTTTTTCTTGAAAAAATCCTTTTGGATTATTGCCAAGCGTGCTTCAATCAATAATATGTTTCGACAAAAATTTTACAATAAAAAATGCAATTGATTAATTTTATTAAGATAACAAAGATATAAAAAAATTATTGTCATTTCGGCTTATTTTTACCGAATGAGTTGCTACTTTGCTCCTATAAAGGAAAACCTTTTAATCCTTTTCAAGCTATTAGGTATGTATTCATTCGTTTTACTGTAACGAAAACAGTTACTGGTCATTCAAAATGCATGACTTTTCTAGGTCGACGTTCGAGAAAATTGTTTCGATAAATATTTAAAGAGCTTTCGAATTCTTAATTTCGAATTTACACTTATCAAACACTTTGCTAATAAAAATATATGATTCCAAAATAAAAATGAAGGCGTGGTTGTAGTATCAAATTATGATTAGCGGTTGCAAACTCGACTGACTGCACGTACGTAAAAGTAGCAGTACTGAGTTCGATGCCCGACTTAAAATATTTATGACAAAAACATTAGGGATCTTTGATCTCACACATTTAATTTAGTTTAAAGTGGTAATAGCATTTTATTTACTATTTATATGTCGGTCCTGTTTATTAGTAATTTGGTTGTCTGTAATTTTTATTAATGAATCGAATACTAAACTACTCAACCTGCTCAAAATTTTATGTTTCAATTTAACACAAGTGAAGAAAAAATAAAAGCTTACAAAATACATTATTAGGTAACTTTATAGCTATCTACTGAAATTAATAAGTTATTAACAAAGTATTTTATTCAAATAACTTAATTCAATTGCTCGCTTATCTCTACCTTTTGTTAATTTGTTGATGGATCAACGCCAATATACAAAATAAAACAATTAATTTTATCACCTCGTAAATAAGTGGTCATAATAAATAAAGGATCCTATTTTAATTTAATGTGTATTAGCTAAGGAATGAGGAAATAGCGAGAGAACTTTTCTTAGAGTCTAACTCCTGATTTTCCAACTAATTACACTTTTTGATAGCTATTCAAGTCATATAATTTATTATGTAGGTACATAAGTACCTACTATAGGTAGTAAACTTTTATTTAGTAAATTGGTTCTATTCTTTAAGCTATAAAGCTAATTGATAATTTCTTTTTCTTTTTCAAATGCATATTTATAAAATTATAATGTGATTTTAATTACAAATTTACAATAATAATTCAATCCTTTTGATAAACCTAGGTATTTTCTTAGCGCATTTGGTTACCGTGTATGAGGTCGCGGGATCGATTCCTGTAAGTTGCCAGCATGAAATATTTATTTACGAGTGATTTTCATATTTATATTTCATATGTGATACCTTGGACTGGTACTGAAGCGAATGACTGATCATCTTACCTTCATGTAATAAAATTATCAAGATACACTGCACTTGTACCGATACAGTCCCCTGTGCACCGTTGGGTGTGGATAAGGGAAAGTAGTAGTATAGGTATTTTCTTATTATTCTTCTTCTCTTCTTCTTCATCAGCCATTGTTCGTCCACTGCTGGACATAGGCCTCCCCCATATTGGTCCACTGCTTTCTGTCCTGGGCCTCGAGCTGCCATCTAGATCCTACAGTACTTTTTGTGTCATCTGTCCATCTTCTTGGTGGTCTTCCTACAGGTCTCCTTGCAGCTCTAGGTCTCCAGTTCAGCAAGCGCTTCGTCTATCGGTCCTCATTCTGGCGTGCCACATGTCCAGCCCATGTCCACTTCAGCTGGGAGATAGCTTTTATGACGTCTATGACTCTAGTCCGTCTTCTTATCTCCTCGTTAGGGACATGGTCTCTTAAACTGATGCCGAGCATGCTTCGCTCCATTGCCCTTTGCGCTACACGGAATTTATTGGCCGATTGGATAGTCAGTGTCAATGTCTCAGCCCCATAAGTCAGCACTGGAAGTATGCACATGTTAAATACCTGCCTTTTAAGGTTGTTAGGAATTGGACTCTTCATAATGTGGAATACATTCCCAAACGCTGCCCATCCCAGCCTAATTCGGCGGTTTATTTCAGCTGTTTGGTTGTCTCTTCCTAACTTAATCAGGTGGCCTAGATATACACACTCCTTTACATTTTCAATAACTGTGCCGTTAATGACTATAGGCGTATTGACATTACTCATAACTTTGGTTTTAATTTTGTTTATCTTTAAACCTATCCCCTCGGAGAGGGCAGCGAGGTCCGTAAGCATCCTCTCTACCTCTCGGATAGTCGATCCAATAATTATGATTCTTATTATTACTATGAACATAAGTTCTAATTTTTAATATAAATATAAAAATAGTATATCGTATCATATTCCCGAAACTATAATGATTTTTTAAAAGGTCTGTGGGACAAACAAGCAGTGAGATGATGCGAGTTACCGACACTTTTCATCCCAAAAAGATTTCCGGTATTTCAAATTTCTAATACTTCGGTCCCTCTGCTACCCTAATAAAACAACTATGATTTGTTCAGTCTAAAATAATCCGCTTTTCTCCGCAGAACACTATGGCGCGCGGTGCTCCTGGTAGCTGCCATGTTCGCTGGCCCAGTAGAAACGGGCGACCCCGTGTTCGATGCTGCTACCCTGATGAGGCTGGTTTTGGTGCCGGCGGACGCTGCAGTTGGATCGGTCATATACCGCATACGCGCTCATGACCAGGATTTCGACTATCCTCTCCAATTTGATATGATCGGTATGTATTTTTTTTTCTTTGTTAGGCCTTTACCGATTTTGATAATTTAGCTATAAAACAAACAGTAAATTTTATTTTGAATCCATTTTTGGAAGACCATTTTTAAAAATATAGAAAATAGTTTTGCAACGACCACCTGTGTTTTAGCTAGTACCTTATTTAAGTTGAGTGATTAAAAAAAGTATTTTTAAAACATTTTCAGCGAAATATTTTTTTACATTTTAATAAAAATAAAAATATTTCCAAGCGGTTGGGGATAAGAAATTAAATTACAATTTTCTCAGAAAAAGTTTTTTGTGTAATACGAATATAAATCATAATACTGTAAGTATATGATGTTTTATATTATTTTAAACTGTTATGTTTTGTATTAATTTAAACTGTTAAAAATGCTTATTTATTTACGACATAGATTTAAAAAAAAAAAATAAACAGTGAATAAAGTCATAGATATTCTTGACAAATGACTTATTTATTGCAAAACATCATTACAAATTTATTCACATGTTTTGCAGTAATTCAACGCATGTTTTAAATGTATATGAAAATAATGTGTTTAAAATGATAATAAATTCACTCACAATTCATTATAAATTAATGTATAATCTATCTTACCTTGACCATCTTGTAGTTAAAGAAATAAAGATATTTTGCATTTTACAATACCTATAGACGTACATAATATTATATACAAAGGGTATTATTTATTGTATAAAAAAAATATTTTTATTTTTATAAGCAGGTAAACATGGCATTAATATGTTGTGATTCCATTGCAGTGTGGTCTAGCAATGTTTGTTCATAGTCTATTCACCAAGTCATAGTTTAGTCATGGTGTTAGCATGTCCGATCGACTTTAATTTCAATTCATTGCATATACATAAAGTTCGGTTTACTATCTCAATGACTGTGTTAAAAGTTCTCAGCATTCATAGATGACTTGTAAAACTGAATTTCAATTTGGCCCCCGAGATAAATAATTGAATTGTTTTGTACATTATGTAATATTTATGGTACCAGACGGTTATAAGTTTTATAACTAAACAAAAGATAAACATTTCAGCTTCTAAGATGTTTATGCTAATGAATTTCGAATACATAATTGGATTCGACGTTAGATATAAATATTAAACGATCTTGTTGGCAAAATAAATTGGCGAAACCTTTTCAGATTTCTCATTACCATATTTACAATCGTGAAATATAAAATAAATTTGTTACGTACTTAAAAATTCGAAAAACTTAATCAAATGAGAAAGAGTCTTTTATGGTGTTTTGAAATCTATTAAGTATGGGTAGTGAAAGACTAACGATATATTTATCCTAATGGTTTTGTTAATGATATCGCGGAAATAATTTTGTTCAGTTTTATTGTTGAATTTGGTATTTATAACATTATTTATTTCGAAATTATTGCTCGACGAAATGTGAGAAATTTAATAGGACATTTATCGTTATATTAGTAGACAGTTTTATTTTATTTCATTTTCTTTTAGTTTTTCTCAATCTTTTTCCTGGCAGTCGTAGTTTGGTATCTATTGATATTTAACCTCTTCGATTTTCTGATCTCCTAGGAGACGCAGGCCGCTCCGACGTGTCGGTGGAGACCCTCCCGTGCACCCGCTACAACTCCGTGTGCCAGGCCAACGTCATCCTCCAGCGGAGATTGGAACCAGAGAGGTATGTGGACTTCAGGGTGTCTGTCAGGAACACCAAGGGGCGGGCCAATCGGATCTCTTGCTCCATCACGGCCACTAACGCCACCACACCGCGGGACACCATCTTCCCGCACGTCCCGGCTCTCATAATGGTACCGGAGGTAAGAGATTCAATTTATCTGACATAAATAAATACTATACTTTAGTACCTAGAATAGTTTTATTCTTGGAAACTTAGAAAACTAACTAGTTTCTCACCAGTGAGAACACTAAGTACCTTCAAATCAATAAAATCGTAACAACTTTCTTTGTAAGTATTTTTTGTTTTCACTATTGTGTATTGAGTTTGTTTCGCCTTGTAAGGGATTTATCATAAAGGAGCCCTTTTATATAATGCTTCATTATTCAATAAACAATTATAAAATAACTAAAGATTAATAAAAGTACACCTTATAAATAAAAAAAACATTTGCGTTTTTAAATTTAACATATTTATCATTGGCCAGTTCTTTTTGAATACTTTGAAATAACTGTGCCAGAAAGTAGGAAACAAGTTGTAAGTTGTACATAAGATTCGTGCCTATGATCAGAATCATGCAACCACAACACAGTTATCTTAATAAAATTTTTTATAAGACAGTAATAATTATAATTGTATAAGGTTTAATCATTAGGTACATCTATATTATAATATACATAGTGTACGGAAAGCACGTATATTTTTTTTGAATGACTTGAATTTCTATTCTGAAACAAGACAAAATATACGACGATCTTGCAACTATATTATTGTTTATAATATGCTGGTACCTACTACCGTCTTTGTTTATGTATAATTTGTTAAGTTTTGTAACAATATAAAATGGAAACAAACTGAAAGGAGTTTTAATTTTATAGGATTGACTTTCAAGCATTCATAAACGCCACATAAATAAATGTGAATTTATTTGTGGACCATTTCAACGGGTCCAACCTTCTCTGTAATTTGATCCAGATGTTTTCAAATCACCCGCACGATCAAATAATCCGCAGCTACGTGTTCCTTTAATTTTCCACCCAGATTGGCA
Organism: Micrasema minimum; assembly: GCA_022494985.1. Lineage (NCBI taxonomy): Eukaryota > Metazoa > Arthropoda > Insecta > Trichoptera > Brachycentridae > Micrasema > Micrasema minimum. The sequence continues at coordinate 45,104 of JAGVSP010000280.1, read as the reverse complement.
ACAATCATCTAAATTGTACCTTGGAAGGAATTGAACTATGGGTTAGTGGTTATACAGTAGCGAGTCTGTCGTGATTCGTGATAAACAGACAGAAGCACATACGAGAGCCATTTAATTTAAATTGCAGAATTCTGTTCCTGCACCATGCGCCATGTCGGAGGAACTTTGAATTATTTCTCAGGATTGAGGACTCTCTCGTGAGAGAAGGTTAAAAACAAATCACATTCCGAAGTCCTTTTGACATTGTTTAGAAGGCAACAATGCAGTTCTTTCACGGTTCGAATTCTTGGATACCCACGCCTGTCCATTTAAAGTAACATTCTTGTTACAGACGTATTATTTTTAAAACAACCTGTGACGGAGCACGTATTCGCGCCCGCTAAGAAATTTCATTATGACATAAAACTTTTTTTATATTATCTGGACTGAAAGGAATAATATAGGTGTCTCGCATATCTGAATTGTTAAGCATACTTTACAGTTAGGTACGTTGTCTGTCTAACCACAATAAACAGTAGTTTATTGTATTCGGTACAAAAAAAACAGAATTAATGGTAACACATTGATTCGACTAAATGGTACTCGAAAGACAGGTCGGTGCTTAGAATTTAAGTAAATGCCCGACCAAAGGGGCATCGAAACAGGAAACTGGTCAGTAATAAAGCTTGACTTTTTATTGCCTTTTTATAGTAGTAACAAACCTTTCATTATTTTATTCGAATATAAAGAGCGAGAAAACAAACACTCCTTCGTTTTTTAGATTTTTTAGAAGTATATTTAAGTACCTTTATTTACTTTTATTATTTTAGTTCATAGGCCGGCCATAAGAAATACAATATATAATTGAATAAATAAATATATCATTGTATTGTGCAATAGTTCAGAATAAAATAGCACAGCTTTGTGATTTAAATGATTTTAAGTGATTGTGAAGTTATCTTAATATCATTATAATACTACGCTATGTACCTAACTAGTTAATAATAATAGTATATACATATCATTAACTCGACTTTTCGTTAATTTTTAAAATTATCATCTACCACACATACCCCCTTAATATAAACTCAAAATAAAATAAAGACATGCACATAAAAGAAAAAATATTCAAATATGTTTTCAAGATTTTAAATTCTAGATCCTAAATACAATCTGTTTTTTTACAGGACGCCAAACGTGGCACGGAATTGGACTACATTGTCGCGAGAAAAAATCCATTACTATCAAAACCCGTTTACCTGGAACTGTGGGTAAGAGACTAAAAAAAGAATTCATCATTCAAACCGTGATTTGTATTCAATCTCCCCTGAAATGGGTTTTTTTTATCAGGTTATCTACATGCCTTAAATCGTTTTGTATTCGAGAGCGTAAAACGTAATTATTTAAAGTCGATTGATTATTAGGTATGAATATTAATTTAGGGAAATTTTTTAAATAAATTTAATGCATAGGTACTAAATTCATAACTTACAACTTACTGCATAAGAGTTTGTTACATTGTTAGTTGGTAAGCGTAACTAAAAAGCAATGCTATTTTTTAGGGTTCTCCGCTGTTCGCGATACGCCAAAAAATAGTGTCACCCGAAACTACAGAAGGCACAATTTTTTTGATAGGACCATTGGATTTTGAGACCCAATCAATGTACCATCTTACTGTTCTTGCAAATGTAAGTATATTTTGATTATTCTATATTTTTGGCATGCATATTTTTCAATACCCATATAAAATTATTCTGTGACGATCGATGGTTTTGTCCGTAGGACGCGTACGCGGAGCCAAGCCAGGATACCAGGAATATAGCAGGAATAGAGGTTGTGATTGTAGTGCAAGACGTACAAGATATGCCGCCCGTGTTTACTTCTGCTCCCCCAGTAACTCACCTTCAGGCGAACCTAGTTCCGGGCGACATTGTCGTGAGGGTGCACGCTGAAGATGGCGACAAGGGGGCACCGAGGCAAATACGCTATGGCCTTGTGTCAGAAGGAAATCCATTTACAACGTTCTTCAACATAAACGAGACTTCAGGTTTGAATATTTAAATTATTTTTTGTAGGTACTTTTTCACATTCTACATTCAATTAATGTGTATTTTATGCAATCCTAGTAGGCTCGCTAACTCTTGCGGTCATGCGCATTTTTCTCAGAGTTTAAAACAAAAATGTATTTTTTCCGATTTTTCTTGTTTGAGTGAGTGTATGAGGCTCGAAATGAGAATAGTGATTTAGGGAAATGATGATTTCGCCACCTGAAAAAAATATCATTCATACATTTATTTATACGTATTTTGCAGTTACCCATTACTTTAAATAAACATAAGTCATAATAATAATATCTACTTGTGTTCTTTCTATATTCTTTATGATTAAATACATATATATTGTACTCGTAAAATTCCGAAATTATTAAAAGCCACAATGCGCAATGCTTCCGAAAAATATCACATACATTAACATTGTATACATAAATTATTGAGAAACTATTTTTTTTTCCATTTTTCTTAAATTTTCTGAATAGCTAAAGGTGACAGAAAAAAATTAATTAGGTATCTGTAACTAAAGAGCACTTCCAATTTAGGAAACTGAGCAGCTACTAGTTATTTTATTTTTTATAGTCTCACTTCTCTTAGGAGTTACTCAAGTCATGTTTGCAAATCATGAAAAATATCATTTTCACGTGATATTTTTTAGTTTGAATTCCAGCTGTCACTATTTATTTTGAAAAATAAAATAAACCATTTTAAACTTAAACCCTGACGGGCGTCTGGATTTTTTTGTTCAGATTATGGCGAGGTGTCCAATTAAATTAGAGTCGATGTTTTGTTTTTTGTTAAGCCGCCTTAGGGCACAAAGCACCGGGTACCCGTACCGTACTTCCCTAGAATAAAATTAGAGTTTTGACCTCCTTGCATAATGAAATCGGACGTAATACGTTCCTTGAGGTAAAACCAGTTGAAGGGGAGGTATAAATAACGAGAGGTGGAAACAACGGGTGCTTTACAGTCTAGTGATAAGGGGTCGAGATAATATTTTAATAATATATCCGTAGAAATAGTCAACCAAGAACCAAGTCAGCTTAATATGCAAATCTGCTCAATGTTGGTATAATTAGGGACATTGTGTTAGGAGAATTTATTATGGGTCGTGGGTACATTCTACTACTTTCCCTTATCCGCACACAACGATGCATAGGGCACTGCATCGGTATACCATACGCTTCAGTAGGTACCAGTCCAAGGTATCACACATGAAATATTAATAAGAAAAATCACACGTAAATGAGTATGCATTTCATGTTGGCAACCTATAGCAATCGAACCCGCGACCTCATGCACGGTAGCCAAATACGCAACCACTATGCTACGAGGCGGACATTCTACCTACATTCAAATAGGTTAATTTACATCTTCACTCACATACATACCATCCTGAGATATGAAATCTGAACTGATGGATTGTAAAAATAAGTTTGTAGCTAAAATACTTTATGGTAATTTAAATGGCGGAAGAAAAAAGTTAATGCGTGTGTATAGGTAGTAAGATGAGAGTAAAATAGTCTGGCAAGGTCGACCAGTACCAGCGAATTCGATAAGCAATTATATTGATATTCGTCACATTCCGAAGGTATTAATGTCGATCAAAAGCTCGCAATTTTTTATTCGCTGTAACAATAATTAAAAATAATTCTAGAAGCAAAATTGATTTTATCAATGTTTGACGAGAACAAACTGAAACAAAATACCCGTCGTCGTATGAGGACTTAAATTTGGGGCATGGCATAACCCAAATAAAATCATTCAACAGGCCAGGTTATGTACCTAATACTTTGACCGCCTAGTCCACGCACGGAATAATTAAGAAATACATATTTATTACCTACAAAATGTAATATTACGATTTTATAAAAATTCCAAGGTTTTCTTTATCAAAAACGGCACGACCTACGTTGTAGCTTTTTACCATAAGATCGTAATTGCGTGAGAATGTAAAGCAATAAAAAAATAGGTCAATTTATTGTACTTATGTACACCTTGTCCCGTGTTACTTAAATCTATTTTTTTTCCCCAAAATTATGAGATGTTTTTATACTAGGTAATATTTATTCCTTTTCTCTCAAATAATATAACGTTTTTTACCAACTACAAACTACTTAACTGTAGGCACAACTGCATACCTAATAAATATCTTTAAAAAAACTTAGGTTCAGAGGTACTTACCCAGTCAAAACAAAGTAGACATTTACACACGTATGTAGACGTATTATGGAATTTTAACAAGCGCATTTTTACTTTCGAAACTGGTTTTAAACCCACGGCAACATCAATGTGAGCCGTGGACAGCGCCTGTCGGTCGGTATATTGTTTTTAGCAGGAAATAATATTATCATCGACAACTCCTTTTGTTGAAAGTAAATCAACTTTTTGCCTTGGAGACTTCATCCATAAATGAAGCATCATAAGGCAGTAACATTTATAAATGTCATAATTCGTTATATAATAATATGTCAAAAAGTATGTATACCGGATTTTTTAAATGACGATTCTTTGTTAACTCATGAATAATTTAATTTTTAAATTCAGTGATGTACAGGATTTTTTTTCATTATAAAAATATGGAAATACAAGTAGGTTTTGTTGAATGCATTTTGTAATACGATTGAACATAACGATTATGAATAAATTTTATGTCGTGAGAAACGGATTATAGCAAAATAATAATATGGGTAGGTAGAGTACGTAAAGTAGGTACCTGCCGAAATAATTTTTGAAAAAACTTTGTGAATCTGACGCTATTATTATAACTATAGTGATTCCTCCAAGGACGCACCAAATATTTTTTTATCAATTAAATAATTAATTTTCTAAACGGATAATGTTTTACTTGTGGGCTTTGTCGCTTTGTGTTTCGGAGCACATTGCAAAGTCCATCTTCAGGGCTGCGCTGCGATTCTACTTAGGTTTAAGACACTTCTTATACGCGCATACGAATTCAGTACAAAATCGTATGCGCAGTAGTTCCGCAAAATTAACAGAATCGAGGCCCTGATGATCCTGAAAACTTAATGAAATCTTCTAAAACAGAAAATGTTGGTAAACAATAAGAAAATGATATTTTTTTGTAGATTAAATCGGAATAAAATGTATGCAATTTAGAATTACCATTAATTTGTTCTGAAAAGCATATCGCAAACTCGCTTATCACTTGCTTATGTTACCAAACAAACCAAACCGAAAAGCAAATTGAAGTGTCGGTTTTTTAAACAAATTTAAATAAAATATTTTCAGTTGCGCGCAGAATTTAAACTCTTTCTTTACAATATTCCTTTACCAGGAACTCATAATCTTACAGGTGATGTGACTCTCGAGCGCCCGCTAGACGATATTGCCGCGATTTCACACGTTGGCTCTCCTGTTCTCCTGACCGTCATAGCCGAGGAGGTGAAAATTCATCGCGACGAGCCGGAAGCAATGTCTGCCACGGTACAGCTGGCGTTCATTATGCCTGAAAGGGGAAACTCGCCGCCATATTTCGAAAACGACAAGTAAGAAAACAATATTTACAACATTTTTAATTTGTGAAAATATATTGCATAGATTTATTGATTAGATTTCTTTAAAAATAAATGTGAGTATATAAATGTATTGTAAAATGTGAAACATAAAATTATTACATTTTCAGTTACATTGCGAGAATTGACGAAAATAGTCCACAGGGAACAGCTTTATTTTTTGCTGATCCTTATATTCCACAAGTGAATGACGATGACTCAGGAAAGAATGGAGTTTTCTCTCTGAGCCTTGCTGGAAATAATGGGACTTTTGAAATATCTCCAAGTGTCGGGGAAAGAAGAGCCAATTTTCTTATCAAAGTAAGAGATAACAGTATGCTTGATTATGAAGAACGACATTCAGTGATATTTCAAGTAAGCAAATAAGTGATAAAATTAATAATCAAATATTAAATTACAAATTACGATTTGTTACTAATAACAATAATTCATTTACTTACAGATTGTAGCGCAAGAACTTGGACCAGCAACCAATTTATCTACATCTGTTAATGTAACAGTTTATTTAAATGATGTAAATGACAATCCACCGACATTCTTAGAGGAAAGTTACCATGTGGAACTAGCAGAAAATGCTACTGCTGGAACAAGAGTTGTTCAAGTCAAAGCAGAAGATGTTGACACAGGAGTTTTTGGAAAAATTCAATATACCGCCATATTAGGTTACTTAAACACATCATTGAATTTAGATCCAAAAACAGGACTGATTACTATAGCGACAAATAATCATGGTTTTGATCGAGAAGCTATGCCTGATATAAGATTTTTAGTAGAAGCTAGAGATAATGATGGAATAGGAAACAGAGCAACGGTTCCACTTGTAATCAAGTTATTGGATGTAAACGATGAAACTCCAGAATTTGAGAGGCCAATATATGAGTTTATCCTCGCTGCTAACCTGAGAAACTTCACGTCTCCGGCAATAATAAAAGCTATTGATAAAGATGCTGAGCCACCCAACAATATAGTAAGATATGAAATTATCTTAGGAAACTTTGAGAATAAGTTTGCTTTGAATGAGGTGACTGGTAAGTAAAAATTAAAAGCATTTATATGAAAAATTAATAAACCGATATTTAATACTTTTGTTCCATCTTTATTTACCAAACATGTTAATCTTTGTTACAGGTGAACTCTATTTACTGGAACCATTAAAAAAAACTAGTCCACAGACACGAAGACGGATTAAAAGACAATTTGGTACTGAGCAAGAATCTGAGTTCTATGTATTAACAGCAAGAGCATACGATCTTGGAGTACCACATAAGTATTCAATGACAACAATCAGGGTATATCCTCCAGAAAGTAAAACGAGGACCATGCTATTTGTTGTTCCTGGACTTAAACCAGATAGAGAAAAGACTGAACAAATTTTAAGCACAATTACCGGAGGCAAAGTAACAATAACAGAAATAAGGCCTTATAAAGGCACAGAAGTTGGAGTTACCGATGTCACTGCAGGAAGCAATGGAAAAGAAAGGTAAACCATATTTAGAACAATCGTAATTTGGTCATTTAAATGTGTTATTCTAAAGGAAAATATACTTTATTAACTTTTTATAATGATTTATTTACAGGAGTGTAGTTGTAGCAACCATTTTATCAACTGGCAATTCCTTAGTTGACGTCAGTCATATCCAACAGCAGTTAAATAACAACAAAACGACTGCGGCCACAGCTGCTGTGAGCTCTGATGATGCTTCTGTGGTAAGGGACAATTAAGTCTTAATGTATAAATAATCCAAATAAAATAATGATACAAAATAAAAAACTAAGAGATAAAATTTAAACTTACTAACAGAAAATACTACTTTCAGGTTGTTTACAAGGCAGAGAACCAGGTCCTGTTCTGGCTGCTGATCTTTCTCGCCATTTGCATCACACTCGCTCTGATATCTCTCATCTGCTGTTGCATCTGCGATGGATGTCCACTCTATATGCCCCCCAGGTAATTAGCTAGGTGACTAACATTACTAAAAGTAGATAGTTGGAATGAAATATCCCGTAAAATAGTACAAAATTTTAGGAAAAGAGTGATCCGTGTCAACTCCACAGACGACGACGTGCATTTAGTTGTTCGAGAAAAGGGGGGAGGCAAGGAAAATAAGTCAGTCCAAGCAGCCGAGTGGTACGGGAGGAAGGAGGCATGGAGTGCTCAGGAGTCAGACGCCCGGACCAAACCAACGCAGTGGAGATTCAACCGGAGAAACAACAAATCCAAGGAGTCGGGGGACATCGCCATCCGCTCTGCAGGGGCCAAAGGAAAAGGAAACCTCTTCACCCCAACAGCTGCTAACAATGAAATCAAGATGGAAGACCGACATACTGTCAAATTAAGGTTAGCTTTTCCTGATAACTTAGTAGTTGAATTAATAACTTATAATTGTAAAGAAATTTTATTACATTCCAACAATAAATTTGGCAAAGTGAATAAATTCTTTAAAATATCTCTATTTGCCTACTGCTACATGATATGTGTAAAGATACATAACGTATAATAGGTACAATGTACAATACATACAATTATCAACATTACTGTCATCTGTATATATGTAACTGGAACATTTACATGTGTGAATTTTCTGTATATGTATAGAATAAATTTAATAAATAAATTACTACCTTTCTAATTGAGCAATACATAGAAATTTAATTAAAACTAGTTCAAACATATTTGTTAACTTACTAATTTAATTGTTTTCTACAGGGAAGGCCCAAACATCATCTATACAAAGGAAATGCAAAATGGAAATGATTATATTATAGAGAGAAATATCTATATGGAAGACATGGATCGTGAATATGCCCGAATAGCTGGATACAGAGGATCAAATAAAGATTTGCATAAGCAAACTGAAGATGATGCCGAAGCTGATTCATTACGTAGACATGAAATGGAAAGGGGTTCTGAAGTAGACTATTTGAAGCAAGATCCTGATAAGGTATCCGTAAATAGAAATACTAGTCAACAAAATTTAAGGAGAGAAGAAAATGTTCACCATCAAAAAAATCCTGCAACAGTTGTCGAAGCACGAGATCAATTATTTATAAAAGAAGGAAACACCGAAATCCTCCGACTCATTACAAGAGGGGATGTAGAAGAAGAAAGATATGTTAATATCCCTCGTCATCAACAAATGAGACAAACTGCAATACCTAATCAGTATGTAGTTGTAGATAATGGTAAAGACATCTTAATGCAAAGGTACATTGAAGATCAAGGCGATGAAGTGAAAAATTTAAGAGCTAAAATGGGACAACAGAACACAAGATTTTTATCGAATGATAAAGTTTATGTAGAAGACCCTCGGCTTTTACAAACTTTAAATGAACAGATACCAATAATCAATACCCACCCAAACCAAACTGATCATAATTATCAGAGTTTAGAATTACCTATTCCAGGAACCGTTTTGCCAGTTAACTTGGAAGGATATAATCAGAGGAGAAACCATTTAGATGATAACTATCCAAACTCGTTACATATTAGACAAGAAATTTTGGAGACATCGCTCAGACGCAAAATGAGTTACTCCGACAAATTCTTCTCCAAAAAGATAAATCAAATCATTATCAAGATGCGCGCATCCCAATTCGAAACCAATTTAGAAACCCAAAGTCTACCTGGTCATTCTGTAATGGCTACGCAAACTGAATGTCATTCAAGCACTCAAACTGAACCATTGAATATGAGACCTGCAAGAAGAAAGGCAAGAAGTGATATTGATGAATCCTTTAGCGAGGAGGAATATGAAATGTATATTGATCAAAGTCCAAGAAAAATAAAGTGGGTGAGAAGAAAAAAACCTAAAAGAAGGAAATCTAAATATAAGGAAGACATCCAAGGAGAAGTATCAAAGTAGAAGAAGTAAAAAGAAAAATCAAAACTCCGATAATGGAAGAAGGAGAGCCTTCATTTGAAAATGAGAATGATAGACATTTAAAAAAAACTAGAAGTAAAGACGAATATCATAAAGCATATGGTGAGACCAAAGCCAGCATTTTAAGGAAAATGATAAACGAGGTTCCAGTTCATAAAGATAATAGTACAATAGAAAATGAGCGACCTGTACGATCAGCACTCAAAAAAGAAGTTTTAATCGAGATCTCTAACTCCTTAGACGATTCTTTAAAGCAACGCCCTAAATTAATGCGACAAACAGCTAGTACCATGAATGACGATAGTGATTCAGCTTCTGATGATAACAACATACAATGCAAAAACTCTAGGAGGAATTCAGATGAATTCACAGATGATAGTCTAGAGAAGAGAAACATTTATGAAAAAAATCCATCAAGAAAAAGTACAGGAGAGATAAAAGAAATTTGGTGTTTTCTCGTCAAGGCTCATCCACTGATGCCAAGGATGGTATTTCCATCAAAGATGAAGTATTCAGCAGTAAACATTCATCTGCCAACATTAAGTTATCCGATAAATCCAAAGTAGAGGTTAAAAATTTAAAAAATTTATCAATCACAGAATTAAAAGATCAAGATGCTGAATTAACGAGAAAACAATTATACAAAGCAAAAACCACTGATGGGGAATTCAAAAAACCAGTGGATAAAATTATAGATGTTAGTAAAAGTGTACCAAGGTACATGCAATGGTACAATAATGGAAACTCAAAAAGTAGTAATCCTCAATTTCCATCAGAAAACAAAGTAATTCCACCAAAACCAAAGCGATCAATAAACAAAACTAAAACAAAGGACATACACCATCACGAACAAACAGAAAAAAGAATGACCAGTGAGGAAAGTTTAAGAAATAAATATTCAGACAAAGTGAAAACTAATGAGTCTAAAAAATATAAATCAGATGGTAGAGAAAAGACTTCTAAAATGAATCCTCGTATTATGAAGGAAGAAAAAGTTACACCGGTTCCAGAAGGACCCCTTCCTGATACGCATCCTCGCTTACAGCATTCGGAGCACAGATACGAACATGATTACCAGAACCAGAATCCAATGTGTTTTATCCAGCCAACACACCTTCCTCAGTTCTTAGGGATACAGAGTCCTGTACCTGGGCAACTGGTAGTTAGTAATCAGCCCCTTTACATAAATCAGATACCTGTCAACACCCCTATTCAAACTGTGACCCCTACAGGACAGGCCACAACATTTATTTAAATTCATCTGAAGACGCTCAAGTGGAACCGGACTCAGAAAACAAATCGAAAAGTACAAAAGTTGAATCTCCAAATAATAATATTTCATCCACTGAAATTAGTAGTAAGGAAAGCAATGTTTCTGTGAAACATTTTAAAGGCGTAGAAGACGATGACTCGGGAATAGCCATGACCTCTTTGCTAGCGGGACAGAACAATTCCCAAAATGTTAAGAGATTACCCATTACTGAAAAACAAAGTGTATTTACGATAGCTTATAATGATGTACATACTAAACAACTAAGGCCTGATAGTAGCACTCCATCCTTTTTGATTATAATCTCGATGTACAGTAGTATATTAGTGTAATGGTTTCAGCTTTATACATATTTTTATACAAAGTAATGTAATTAAACTTTTTGTAAATACAAATACTTCTGTATATTTTTCTGTACAAATTATTCTATTTTATTTAAGAATACATTACACATTATATTACAAGTTTTGTAAATAAAATCTTAATCAATTCAAGTGATATTATATAAGGTATATTACATACTATTATTTTGTTTAGTTAAATTTAAAGATACATACATAAAATAGTTTAATACATTTTGAATTTGTTGCTAATATAGAAAAATTAAAAATGTTTTGTTGAACACATAATGTAAATAAATAAAATAATTATTGGTTTCTACATTTTAGAAAAACACTTGTATTTGACCACTTTGATATTTTAAAAAAAATTATTCCGTCCTCAAAATGTGATTCTAGGAAAGTAATAAATTATAATCAAAATTTACTGTTTGCAATTTTCTATTTTAAGAATACAATGTATGTATACAATAAACTATTACTAACAACACAAGAAACGTAAACAAATAAAGCGTTTTATAAAAAAAACCTGCATTCTTTATTTGCTCCTAAAATTGTCTTCATACCCAGTGCACATATAAAAGTTCATTGTTATCTTATAGAAAATGACATACCTAATTGTAATAATATTATTTATACCTTTTGGTTTTGGCTGCTTTCAAACAAAAATCATTGAAAGTTATAAATAAAAATTGAGTGTCGACCATCCAGTATCTAAAAGAATCCACAAAACATCATTATGAAAAATATAAAAGTACTATGTAGATGACTTTTATAAAGCAAAATGGTTACAATAATAATTTGCAAAAAGTCAGCAAGTAGTTCTTGCTTTAAGTGGGAAATATTTAATATTTTTTATATCTAAATATTATTATGTACAGATTATAAATACCTACAGGATCGTTAAAAATTTGGTACCAAATATTCTACCATTGCGGTAGGAACCTCAAAACGGTAGAAAATGTCAATTTTATTTGCCCTAAAAAGTGAATCTAATAGTCATTTTAATGGAATTTTTAATGAAAATTTTATATACATACTTTCCCAACTTTTTAAGCATTGTTTTTGCAGTGTCATATCGCATAGTCCAAAGGTGGTGTCCATGGACACCAATTTGGTTTAACCTCACCTTGGTGAACCATTTGGTCATGTCTATAATATTGGCCTATGTATGAAAATGGCTTTCTTCTAATCAATCTCAATTTCTAAAATAATGAGTGCCTCCGCATTATGTATGATACCCATTAAATATTTAAGTTTATTCCAATTTACACAGAAAATACTGTAAATTTATTATTTTACATTACTATTTTACTTAATTCAATAACTATAAGTAAATACTTAATCGCTGAACGGTTAAACATTTAGAATTTTTATGAGAACAAGAATGACATCTATTTATGTAATCAAAAAGTATAAAGTTTACTTTTTATTCATAGATGGCATTAGCGGTAGTCTTTTACCCAGTATTCCTTTCATGAAAGTAACATAAACGTTAATTTAATTCGTTCGCAACAAAGAATGAAATTCAATAAATTCTCCAAATATAAAGGAAACGAAAAAATAATGATATAAAACTACAGATTATTATTTAGAGATATCGTAATGGATTATAAAACTAAGAAAAATCATAGATGGCATTAGTAGTACACTTTTTAATTTAAATATCAACATTTTCTGGGAATGCAGAAAAATAAAAAGAAGAATCACAAAACCACCAGTGCTATCAGTTCGTAAATCGGATAATTAATAAGCTAGATACGTATGACGTAGATACCTATTTTATTCATAGTTTTTATTTTTCACATACATCACCGTCCGGTTTTATACAAAATCTGTAAAAAAATAAATAAAAAAAATTCGATTCAAATATATTTTTTAAATCAAGGAAATACCTCACTGGGCAAGTCCCGTGCTGAGGTATTCATTTACAATTCTTTTTTTTGTAGGTAGTAAATATTTATACCATCTCAAGACACCTTTCTGGACCCATTTATCATAAAGCCACTTTTTTGCAAGTACGTAAAATTTTTTCTTTATCTTTTATCTTAAAATGGGGTAAAATTATAAATTCTGGGAGCCAAGACATATATGTGACTTCTTTGACCAAATGCAGTTTTCATTTTAGGTGTCACAAAATTTCCTTTTGTGTCGTAAATAAAAATAATGAAAAAATTAAAATAGTATTTTATATGTATCCATCATTTACATGAATGTGCATGAAGGAGTAGTGCATGCTTTTTTAAAAGCAAAAGTGTTGAGACAACAGTGTGGAGACAACAGTGTATGCTAGGACAGATTGATTTGACGTTCTATCCTCTCTATCTACTCCTTCGGGAAATGGCGTGATAGTTATAGTTAGTTTTATGTATAACGTATAACATATTATTAGGTATTTTAGTATTATTTGTTAAAATAAATACATAGATTGATATCAATAAACCAACTTATCCATCCCCTAAAGGTTTATTTTATTTTTTTTATATAAATACAAACAATAACACGTCCTACTGAGTTGCCTAAAAGTTGTTCGGTATAAAAGTATGTATTCATTTATAAATGTAATAAAATTTATTGTCTCCTTTATAAAATTTGTAATCCATAACAGAAGCACACGGCATGTGGCGTATTCGTATGTGATGTTACCCAGTTTTGTTATGTTACCCTGATACAGTTCACACATGTCCCCGTTTTCTCGTCGGTTCGTCGGACTACCCCGAATGTGAAGAGCCAGCCAGCATCGATAAAAATTGTTTTAAAAATCCAAGTAAAAATCGCGATTAATTAATTGCTAAACAGCATTCATAAACTTTGGCCCTGAAGAATATAGGAATTAAATACCTATTTAATTCCTATATAAAAATGTACCTACCTAGGTAAATTTCCTACCTACCTAGGTACATTTTTTGGGAAATAATACAAAACGCGCTGTACAAGCAGAAATGAACAATGAATTTATCGACTTCGCGAAAACTTTGCTTCTCCTTTCGAATAAATTATAAATTTATATTTATACTTCTCTTTTTAGCATGCGTTTCCTCGCCGGTTCCGGGAAGAAACTACGGATCTTTTTCCACCAGGAGACCATACGACTTGAAGAGACAAATTCGCTCGGAACGGTTTACCGTGCGGGAGATTCCCCACGCGCGTTCTGTGGAGCGTCTCTTTTTCTACCAGGAGCACATGTTTGAGCGGAGACTCGGGGCTATGTTCGGTCAGGCAGTTTGTGTATTTTTGTACTGGCGCTATTTCTGCCCCGCGAGAGTATTAGGAGAACACGCTGCGAAGAGGTCTTTTATGGCTCAGGAATGTTCAATGCTCGGCGCTCGGGGATTTTGTACTAAAACTTGTACTGACTGAAGCGGTATAGTACGGTACCGAAGTTCGCCGTGTTGTCGCTTGTTCAAAATAGGTAAGATTTTTTAAAACTAAATTTAAATTGTACAATAATATGAATTGGAAAAAAATATAGAGTAAACAGTGTCAGTATTTATTATACATAAATATATAAAACAATATTAATTTACTTACCGTTTTAGGATTATGTACTTACTTACGAATAGGTAAATCAATAATTATCCAGGCTAGAAGGATTTGTGCATACGATCGACATTGCTTACACACATAGGTTACTATCCGTCAACCATCAGCAGAATCGCACGCTCGCTACCTATCAGTCCGTCAGTCGTGAATCCGTGATTCGTCTGATGTCTGATTGCGTCTGATATCTGAATAATTATTTTGTTTTTGTTTATCGGTTTCGTTGCCGTGAAAGGAGCAAGCAAAGCAACGTCTCACAACTCACACTAAATCCACGAACCATGTATAATATGTCTCTCTCATTGGAATTATTTTGTTAAAGCTAAAACGAGACAAGAACATTGCATAAATGCCGTACTGCGCAATGCTAAAAGAACGAGATGGCGATATAGCGTTTAGGTACTCTTTTCAGCGTTATTCACAAAACAGTCTCTCACGCATTTATGTTTTCCTAGGAAAGCTTCGGTTAAATCCTTGGTTAGGTAGCATCGATTCTAATTAACACTCGTCAAATAATTATTTAAAAAAATCGTCAGCAGCAAAGCAGCAAGCAGCACATTCCTCTTATTCAGAAATTCTAATTTCTAATAATAAGGAAAATAGGTAAAAATAATAAATAAAATAATATTTATTATTGTGAACAAATAAATTCAATATTTTTTCGAGAGGACATCGAAAATGGCGACAGGCCATACAAATTTATAAAAAAGGTCATTTCGAACTTCGGACGCCTTTATTTGCTTTGTCAGTTTGCCCATCAAAAGTGCGCGTGGCAGTCAACTCTCGCAGAATTTATCAGGAGTACAGCTTAACGAGTAGGTGAACACAACAAAGAAAAGAACTGAACAAAAATAATTCGTGTTGCGTGTAGCAAACCTACCTGCAATATTTTAACTTCACAACTTGACAAGAGGTTCAAAACCCTAGCAACTTGGAAATACTTGATATTATTTTTAATATCCATAATTAAAGAAAAACATTATTATTTGTACGTTGTACCTCTTCTTCTTCTATAGCTTTGTGAAATAACTTAAGTAGTATCTAGGTACTAAGGGATATACCTACGTATTATTGTATTATTATTTGGAACGTTATATGGGTTGCATAAAATTTATGCATTTAATGTTCTAGTTTTTTTTTTTATTAATAAATAAAAAAATAAGTAGGTACATGCTTATTTGCTTTACTCTCGATTTATTATAATTTCATTTATTTTATAATGTAATCGTCACGCTTTATATTTTTTTAACGCTCCATAAAAAGATTAAGAGTTTGTAAATTAATTAATTTTATCAAAAAAATTATAAATGGGTAGGTAGGTACTGTAGGTAGATCTATCCTACACTGCATTATCTAAGACTCGAATCAATTTTGTATGAAACATAATTCGGTAGATGTCAGTCACATCTAGGAAAGTATTCCGTTTTTTTTAAATCTCACCTTACTTAAACCTCTGAAGATATATTATTGTATCTCGCTATAATAGCGATTAAAATGCATAGCAATTCATATTCTCCGTAGAATAAAAGTTATAGAAACCATACCTACAATATTTACATAAATATTATGCTAATGGCTAAATCTACTCCTCCTGGTGGCTGAAAGTACCTCATGCGTTGGGTACATTCAGCCATTTTCCTTTTATTTTTCAAAACATTATTTTACGCTGAATGTATTGAAATATAAAAATAAACTTATTTACATAGATATGTTCAAACTTAAATTACTGTAAAACGTTACTCAAAAAATATTTATACCTACTTTTCAAATAAAAAAAATGGTCCCCTACTTTCCCATTTTCGCACCCAATGGTGCAAAGGCACTGCATTGTTACTCCAATGCAGTGCAATACACTGCACTTGGAATTTTCACTTTAATGGCAATGCTGGGACCTACTGGGTATAAATAATAATGCATCATACTGTTTTTGGGCAATTAGGTAGGTACTAACAATAGGTTTAAGAAAATATTTCCCTGAACACAATGTGATATGAAAACCAAAGTGAATTATACTCTTAATCATTTAATTGGCTAAAAGTTCTTATAACAGGGTACTGAAACTAGTAGGTAAGTAATAAAAACATTAAAAAAACATGAATATTCTCGAGCTTATTAGGGATGAAAGTCTGACGTCTTACTGCAAGTTGGGTAGGTACTTCCGACGGCACTCAATCATTTGCTTCGCTTACTTTTTATTCACCTCATTTGCACAGTTTGGTCATGCAGAAAATTATTTCTCTCTTCTACCAATATACCAAGTACCTACTGCCTACTCAAAACTCCGCGAGACTTTTTTTCTAGCGACGCGCCACGAAATTTTTCTTCGTTTTTAGGGTGAATATACGTTCATTTTTCGATAATTAATTTATTACCTATTTGTAATAGAATTGGTAATATCACTTTAAGCTATTGACGACTAAAGGCCCAGTATTATAAAACAAAAAACATCAAACTATCGATAGGGTGCAATGAGGGAATCCACTGTTTTCTAAAGTATTTTTTTTCTATAAACGTACTACTTAACTAAGCAAAAAAAAAAAAAAAAAAAAATTTTTATAAGTTATTGATGAAGACACGATTTTTTAAAGTTGCACATTTCAAATACCGCGCCAAATACTACTATATACTAAGTGCGTCATTTTTGCAGGAGTGACGTCATAAAACAGATGGCTAACGGCGCAGCGGTAGGTGGTATTCCTCCAGCCAGTAACAAAACTGTCAAAAATCTATGCAAACGACGGCCGGAGCACAGATAATATACAGTCAACTCAACTGTCAGTCATACACAACAGCTGTTCTAGGGAGACTGAATGGCGGCCATCTTGTTTTGCAATAGAAGATTGTATTCAGATTGTATTCCATATTAAAATGCCAAGGTTTAAAAACGGAAACAGGAAACACTACACTAAGATACAAGGAGTGGCGTCATTGTTTAAGATTTTGAAATGAATTTTTTTATTTATTTTTGCGTGCGTTTTTGGGATATTTCATCTCACTTCAAAAATTTTTAATATTCGCGTCTACACGAAAGCATTTTTGAAATTCAATTCCGGGTTGCAGTGGATTTCCTCATTATATTATACAACCAATCTAAAGTAGGCCAAATACAAAAGTACCTACATTCACATTATGTTTCATCTTGATTTTAAAGATATCTCAAGGGGAGGTAAGCAATAAATAAAAAAAACTAGGTACCGATTAAAACTTTCTAGAATCTAGATACTTACTTACACTAGGGTCTACCAGAAGGCAGATCGAGAGAAGTAAAAAAAATATAAAGAATTTTTGAAAAATATATACGAATATAGTGTACCGATTTATCCGGATCTATAAGAAAATATGGCCACCTCAACAGAATAAGGAGTTGGTACATTATTAGCGAGACTGTGTAAACAATGGGTACGATTTTGAAATAAGAATTCAGCTTAAATACACTTTCATTTTTTCTTCAGTCATTAGAATAAACAACGACTCCTCAGACGTGGTCGTAATTTGGACGCTTTGTGAATATTTTAATATTTTTATCGCAATGTATTTTTGAGAGGGGTAATTTTTACTTGTTATTGAAGTGTTGTAAATAAAAACGTACTTATTTTGAGGATTCGTGTTTTTATACTCTATCACTGACAAAAAGTATTTTTTTAAGTCACAAATTTATCATTATGAATTTTACGACAAATTCAGAAAAGTGTGATAATTTATTTTCTGTAGGTACAGCATATTTTGTATTCTTTACGAAATCTTCCAAACGGGTTTTCAAACTGGTTAGGTAAGTTAGAATATTTTAAAGCGTCCTTGATGTGATTTTTCATTAAAATAGAACTATAAAAGTTAGACGATGATTATTATTTTTATCATTACATTATTTCAATTTGAAATCACTTTGCTGTATTATGCGAAATAAGCTCTTATTAAAAGCTCGTGAAGCTTGAATTACAGGAACATAATACATATATGTATGTGTGGTGGAAGAAATGACGTCACGCGGTCGACGCGGGACGAACGAACGAACCGAACTACACCGAACACGCTCGGACAATAGTGGAGAGATATTTTGACCTTCTGCGTGACGAGACGTCGATTTTGCTCATTTCTTGCCGCCAAATTGTGGGGCAAACTAGATTCATTTTTCATTTCCATTATTCATTTCAACCGTAGTTTAATTAGTTAAGTTTATTGTATTTTCTTCTAGTTAAATTTTGTGTAATAAATGTGCACTGTAAAACTGTAAGTATCTTTCATTTCTATCTGAGCACCCACATAAAACCATAATCCTGGTATACCCACATATGTATTATTTATCTATGTATGAGTATGGTTCACATTTCACAGTTTGTAGATTCATTGAAAAAAATGGCACATGCTTTTTTTTGCCGTCCCGATAAGCCGCAATTATGCCGTTAAACATTAAAATGCACATTATTACATATCTTAATTATTTATTTATTTACGGCCAAAGTCAACTCACACGGTTGAAATTGTAGTAAATTGGCACATAAAGAAATAATAACAATGTGTAAATAAACATGCGATATAAATCGTGATCATAAAAATTGAATTCTGTTCAAAGGTTTTCAATGTTAGACCTGTTGACCTGTTGATGTAGTTAACATCGAAGAAAACGTAATCGGCTTGTATTCCAAAATTTTTCTGTGAATGCGTAAAAATTAAGTGAAAAATCACAAGAACATCTGTGCAATCCGTTCATAAATCGGATTTATTCAAAGGTTTTCAATGTTTATGAATAAATAACAGAGATACAATCATTTTAAGTTTGATTTTTGTAAAGATTTTGTATGATATAATTGGTAACGTCTCCGATCGTGTGGGGAATAAAAACTATAAATGATTGTATATCGCTTATTAATAATCCGATTTATGAACGGATTGAACCGGGTTGTGGTCTAGTGGTAGATTCGAGGATTCCGGATTAGAATCTCTAGGTTCGAATCCCACTCCACCACAACTTGTTTCCTGCTTTCTGGCACAGTTATTTCCGACTATTTGAAAGCAGCCCGAAATTGAAATATTTGAGTATATAATAAGAGCTCAAATGTTTCTTTTTTTAAAAAAAAAAAAAAAAGTTTAGGGATTATTTGCTTAATTTTTCTGCATTCGCAGAAAATGTTGGTTTACAAGCCCATTCCATTAATAATTTTTACGAATGCAGCGGATGAAAGTATAGTGTGAAATAGGCTCGCAACACTTATTTTAAATTTGACAGCTGCGCACCCTTTAGTCTTTTCTTTTAAGGGATGGCGGGGGCGAGTAGTGGATTGTGGGGGGAAGGATTGGGTGTCGGTGGGGTGGTATTCACACCCCTCCCATTTTCTCACGGTCCACTGGTCTGATCATAATAAAAATGGCGGGTTCTCGCCCAAGTTTGACCATAAATCCAAGAACCGGCTGAATTTACTTGCAGAAACTTTTCATACGATCTGCCCCCTTAATAAGATCACTCTGCTTTGTATTATGCTAAATTTTCACATTTAATTAAAAAGTTGCTCGGGAGAGAAAACACACCATTTATTTGAATTGATAAAATTTATTGGTCAAATTTTTAAATAAAATTTTACGTAAGTGGAAAGTTCCAGTATATTAAATTAATGGACATCAGTTCAGTTCATGCCACAAAATTGCGTTTATTAATAAATCACACAATAATATAATAAATAATAATAATAAAAATGGATAATTTTGTAAACTATTACCTCAAGGCTTAAGATTCCACTAACAGGGTTATCATTTTTTATATAATAATTTCAACTAAAAATGTGTACGATCACAATATAGCCAAAATAAAAACAATAATGAAAATCAGTAAAAATAAAAATGAAACTTAAACTGTTAGACTAGGAAATTTTAAAAACAAAATATGGAACACATAATAGGTAATGGTAAGGGGTATATTATGTAAGGTAAAGATAGAGGGGATTACCTATAATATAATGATAATAATGTATGTAGATGTAGGTAGGTGTATGTAAGTAGGTACATTTCTACAAATATATTGTTCTGAAGTACCTACCTAGCTACTTAAGATTAGTCGTGAAGATTTTTTCACCGAAAATATTAATTCACCTATTTATTCTTATCCTTAGGACTTTTTGTGTGAGTGAAAACATAAAATCTTTTATTTTCTTTAGGTTACATTAACAGAGGTTTAAAATTCCTTATTAAGCTAGAAATACGAGTAGAATACTAATGTACCTTTTCCAATAAACTTTCGATTCTCCCCAATGCAATGCTTTAGATTTAAAAAAAAATATTTTTATTCAAAAAAATATTCAGATAAAACAAGATGAAGAAGAAAGAAGAAGAATGAATAGTGGAAAGCTTATAAAAGTTGTGCCTCAAATAACATATAAGTAGAAAAAATGCTTGAATATTATTATTTAATCGAACTGTAAACATTCTTGTTCATTCATCTCTATCGAGATAAAAATTGATGTATTACGGGTGAAATTCCAGATTTTTGTGCAAGTATTTCAGACACACTCAAAAAATGTTGTTTTTAGGTATGAATATATAGTCTTAATAGTATCAAGATAAAAAAATAACAAAACGATCGAAAATTATGTTACAATGTTATAAATACCTTCTTGTACATTTTTGTAATAGCTGGTCAATTTGTTTTTCAGCAATTTTCTCACAATGGAGCTTCAATTTGGTCGGGTGGTCCCCTTTTAGGAATAATAAATGTCGACTTGCTAGAGGCGCTTTGGAAAATAAAAAACGTTTATAATGAAAAAGGGAAAGAAAACCAAGTTATTAAGACGACGAAAACCGACGACCAAATTAAAACGGTATCTTCTCCACTCTCATGCCACCCTGATCTGTCACCCCAAGTTTTCCTATTTTTCCCTTAGTCTTTTGAACTTTGTTTATTTTTCGACACGACTTCATTGTTTTTCATTAAAGTTCCTTTATTACGGGCAATTCAGATCTTCCAACTAACTCAGTGAAAAAATTAAGAGTGACCGTTTCAACTTACTACTTTAGAAATCGATAAAAACTATAACATTGTTGTAAATTTGCTTGATTCTTTGAGAAATTTTATAGTCAAAGCTTATTCGAGGTTTAATTCCAAGTGTTAAAATAAAATACATCTACTAAATTATCAATTTTATTTTAAGTGAGTAAACATCCAACCTTTTGGTAGCCTTTAAACTGTTAAATGTGGCGCCCGCTAATCAACCTTTGTTGTTTTTGAAGGACACTGCTTTGTCATGTTCGTTCCCAGGTACCTGAAGCTCTCCACCCTTTCGATGACTTTGGCCTCACACAACCAAGAGGTTTTAGGTTTTAGGCACCTTGGCACTAGATGTTGTTACACATGATATGGGTTTTAAATCAATGCACGCGGAGTGCTAAGCTTATCAGCAATAACCTGAAGACACCCGACTAAGTTGTCAATGAGGACGGCGTCATCTCCAGGTTGCAGAGATTTAGAAGAGGAGGAGAATTGACATCCTCGGGATGAAACCCGTGTAATAATCATAATAACCGGCGTCATGGTCAAAATATTTTTTGTCTTGCTAATTTAATTTTTACTTGTTTTCTATTAAGTTTTCTAGTTTTCTACTAAGTTAAAGTGAACTGTTTAAAGTTAGGTATTACGGTTATATGTGTAGTATACAAAATATGAAACTGACAGTTATCTATGTATTTTCCTTCAGGGTTACCATTTGTGACGAACTTTCCAGTGGCGGAGAGCCGAAAAGGACGTTGTTATAATGTATCCATATATTTTTTTTTAATTTTTAAAATTTATCTGAAAGTCATACCTACGTTTCAAATCAATAATATTATTAGATATCTGTTGTATATTTTTGGTATTTTTTCATTCATTTAATGGGTGGGTACTATTATCCTTCTTAAAATAATATGAGCAGAGGTAAATGTGGTTATTTTAAATTTTGGAGTTTTTAAAAAGATAGTTATATAATATCTAACTTATCCATCACGCCTATTTCCCCGAAGGGGCTTAGGCAGAGGAGGACTAGAACGCTCACACCACTCTGTCCTGGCACACTTCTCTTTGCTTCCTTACATTCATACATTTTCTCATGCAACGCACCGTCGATATTCCGGATTCTTACATGCCAACTTTCAAGCATTTCTGGTCTTTACTTGAATCATGCCATGTTCTTTCTCGGTCTTCGTCGACTTCTACTTCCAGGCACAGTCGCATTTAAAACTTCTTTTAGCGTTTCTTTCATCCACTCATTCGCTCAACATGACCAGACCAAACGAAAAAGAAGAAAGGGTGGATACCAGAAATTCCATTATGAATTGCCAATGCTGCGTAATAATATAACTAGAGTAATTAAATATAAATAGTGTAATAAAATTATGTTTAATACAAGGAAGGTCAATCTGTTGAGCTTTTCTTTATCTTTATATGCGTTTTAATGTGACAAACGCTCGCTAGAAAGTATATAACAAAAGTAATTTTTTACATGCCTTTTATCTATGTGTGCCGGTACGTTAAATGCATAAATTTTATTATTTATGTATGTTTTAATTATTAAAACATACATAAATAATAAGAAAACTTAATACCTAGTATTAGGTTTTTTAAGCCACTGTCACGATACTGCAATGGTATAATCTAGAACTAATACGAAAGGGGTGAACCGGGAGTAATGATCACCGTTTGCTACAAAGGTTTGATTCAAGGAGAACATAAAAAATGAAGTGTATTTTGATACGGCATTTAACTTTGAGGTTTAATCATAAAGGATTTTATTTTCTTATGTTTCTGTTTTAGAAAATGGCTCTCAAGAACGATCTGAGGTCGATTCTAACTTGCATCCTACCTTCTACATAGCACATACACATTATCTATTTCCTAGCGTTTATTTTACTTTGGACAGCTCGATTATGTATCGATTAGGGATGTCCTGATGCGTTACCGAATCGATGTCTCATAAAAAATCAGACTTTATTTATGAAAAAGTTTTAATCAATAAAAACATTTTTATTTTATTTTTTTGCTCAAAATTTTGTAGTTTATAAACATACCCAGACGTTTAAAAGCAGAGTTTATATTACGAAAGCGCGCTGTCGTAAAACTTTTTTTTTTAACAGTCTTTATTCAATAAAAAAATATTACAAAAAAAATACATAATTTCTTTACAAAAGAAACTTTAAATACAGTTCCGATAAACTCCTTGATTGGAGTTTGTCATCGGGTGCAGGGAGCTACAGGAAAACCCAAATTATGCTTAGGGCTATTTTATTGTCGTAATGTAAATTAAGAAATTTTGTTGTCGCGACAAACAAAGAAACAAAGCCCACATACATTTTTATTCTGTTTGTATATCTAAAACTGTTTTTGTGCAAAAATGTTGTTTATTTTTGTATGTTGAATGATTGTTTTTTAGGGGTTTTGATAAAAAATTATGGGTTTTCAAAATGCTGTAAAATTAAATCTTAAATTTTGTACCCAGGAATTTTTCAAAGAAATATGTGAATGTTTACCCCCATTTCCCCTTAGTTAAAGCAAATTCTAAATCATCAGATTTTTAAGATATTAATCTTTATAATACTTTCGCCCGATATCAAATCTTTTTAATTGACAGTTATTACTTTTCTTCGTAATGCCAGCAATTAATCATGACGGGCCGTCCAATAAATTTGAATTCTTCTGCTTTCCTGTTACCTACTGTATTTTTGAAAATTTCTACACCCCTTTCTTTTTAATCCCTTGCGCTGTGATAAGTCTGTTACTGGCTCCACCGCCACCCTATTCAATAAATGCCGTGTCTAAGAAATGCTTCCAAAATGTTATTTAAAATAATTGATATAAATCATTGGCCGAAATTCTGAGATAAGATTTACTTTCTGAAGGTAGTTTTTGTATAATGAACCTATCTACTATCTAGGCCCAATAGGTCTTAGCTTACATATGTAATCAGCATAGTTTTTAAATGTTTCAATATTAATTAATATTTTTTTTAATAATTATTTTCATCATCATTTTGTACCTTAATTTACAAGGCATGTGAGCTTATTTGTTAACATAATAATTACTACATTTCACATTAGGTATGTAGTAATTTCACAAGTTTTTTACAAACTTACACACTTAATAATATGATATTTTTTGTTTTAGAATAAACTTTCTTATAAGCTTTTAAAGATTTAATTATAGATTTTCTCAATTCACAGCGCTACTTTTTAATTAACGTGATTGAGTTGAATCGTCTCCCAAGATGTTGGCAGACTTAATGTAATTACTAAGAATATAAATATAATATAATGCATGGTCTGATGAGTTTTTAATTAATTTTAAAGGTGGACAGATACTTTTGCTAACAAAACACCAGTTGATTAAGTACTTTATAGAGTATTTGCAGTTTTATGACTTTATAGTGAGATGTTTAAGAGTTTTTTTTTTTCAATTATTACAGTCAAGACTAGTTATAACCCAAAGATTGTTATAACAAACAAAAATAAAACAGACATATTGTTATAACAAACCTAAATAATACACTACGGATGTTCCAGGTTCAATTTCCGGAGAAAAAAACAAATAGGTATGAAACTTATATTAAATAAAACTTGCTTTAGACCACTGAGTTTAGAGTGTGTTTTATGCATATAATTTAATATGCGACTCAATAAATATAAGGTAAAGATATGAAACATTATTATAATATGTGGATGCTATGAAAAATATTTATAATAAATTAACATTTCAAGAAAGTAATAGCAATTAACATATTATTATTTTCGATGTTGATTGAATAAAATGGGTAGGTACAGAGTGAGAATGTAGTAAAAAAATTGTAATGTTACTTTTTGACAGTTAGTTGTGATAACCTCTTTTGTCTATGGTTTAGTTGTATAAAATTTTCGCTTGCTGAAAGAAAATATCACCGCCGCTAACTTCACCATCGCTTTGTGTTATTAGTAAACCCGCTTATTTGATAAAATACTTGTAGTTCCAATGAGACAACTTCGTAGTTTATATTCCATAATCATCGATGGAGACAATTATTCAGGGAAATTTCCACACGAGAAATCTAGAAATCTAGAGAGTGCATCAAGAATGAAGATCACCACCACCGATGTAAAATTTACTAAAGGTAGGAATCAAATATGAATAATATTATCCTCAAGTCCATCGATATTAGCGTACAGAGTGTTCTTAAAATAACTAGATCGCATACAACACAACATTACTTTGATTTTCTAATTTATTTTTCATTATTGTCAAAGGAGAATTTTGGAAAATCCAATATTAATTTTTTTATTTATTTAAATATTCATACGCAATTACAAAGCACAAGTGTAAAAAGGCGGGCTTATTGCTATTGCTATATCTTCCAACGTTCCAACTAACCCTTCCGGTTTAAACATATCTTTCTAAAAATATTTTTAGTACACAAGTATTGTAATACCTATATGTAGGTATTACACTTTTTTATACACGAGACCTCTATCACATTGCCACATACATGAATAATATATAAAATATTAGAGTTATTGAAGGCGAGTGGAGGAGGGGGACAACATCTAGGTAGTAGAGCCTATGTCGTTGGCCAAAAGCAAAGCGATTAAAAATTTTAGCGAGTTAAACTTTTTAATTCTTCCCCCGGGCAAATTGTGAAACCTTTTAGCCTTTAATTATGCAATGTGACTTAAAGACGGCCATAAATTTATTGCGGACGTCACCTTTTATTTTGTGAATTTTTCTTTAGTAATCACTTCCATTGCATAAATTTCACCCTTTCTCTGTGCTCTAAGATTTTCGCCTTTCGCCATATTGCTCTTACTTTACCCCTCCGCGCCTGTCAATATTAACTCTCACCAATTTCTGTGACCCTAATACCTTTTTCTTTCTTATTTAATTATTATTCTCTTCAACACAGAAAGGATAAGAATTTTTTTCAATCTGCCCCTTTACAATAGAAGTTAATTATTTTATACCGGATGCAATATACTCACAAATTCGCTGCCAACATTTCTATGTAAAAATTTTGTCTAAAATAATAATAATATATATAATTTTTAATAGCACAATACACAGCTTCCAAACAAATAAAAAAAAAACATAATTATAGAAAACTTCTGAGTGAGTGCTACAAATATTGAGTAAAACATAATTTAATTTGAAAAAAATCTTTTATCGTCCGGTTATAAAACATTTCAGCAATATTAAAATCAAGGGATGGATTGTCATGTGGAAATTAATTTTGCAAGAATAATTTTTGGGAATTTAAAAAAAAAATTTACCACAAATAATAGTAAATTAGCTGTGAAATTTAAATATTTCGGTAGGTAGGTATACCATGGCCTTTAATTGGAAGGATGCACGGGAGCTGGCGATCGCTTCGCAGTTTGTGCAATCCATGTGCTCCACATAGGGAGCGGATATGGTAGATGATGATGATGATGACATCATAGAGACGATAATGTTAATTTTTTAAATAAAATGATACATATGTAATAGATATCTGGGTGCTTAGCATAAACAAACATCGAGAACGAATCAACACTTTGTATGGAAAATCATTGCCCAGCATACCTAGTAGAGAAGATATCAATAACAAATTAGTCTCACACACCATCTGAAATGAATAAGATATGTAATGTTAGGGACGATAATAAACAAATAAACAAATAAACAAAGCATACGTTAATTTCTTCACTGGCAATGGTTTTCCATGCAAATAAATGAATTCGATCTCGATGTTTGTTTATATGCACTCTGATATCTGAATGTGGTTATTGTGACAAAAACTAAACATGATTTTTTTTCTTTTTGCAATAAAGATGAACGCTGAATCAACTTGATTTGTAATGTAAATGTACCCCCCGTTTTGTTTCGATTCAGGCGAGCGATAGAAATTTTAATTACAATCTTAAAATTTAGAATCTTTCTCTCTCCGTTCAATTTATTGGCTTGAGTTCGGCAGCTGTGATAAAGCGTACAGTCAGATAAAAAGCTTTCGGGAATAACATCAAAAGGAATTAATATTAATTAGTAATACGTTACAGTTCCTGAATTTTGAAAAAAGTAAATTTTGTATAAATAAATAAAAATAACAAGAAGTTAACATCGTATAGCAATCAAAGTTCGCAATTTTTAATAGCCCTCAGAATACAGAATATGTTTTTCTGGGTTAATATGCCGTGTTTGTTTTCGAAGCATATTGCAGTGTCCATCTTTAGGACTGAACATAATCTGTATCGTATAACAATGAAAGTTCATACCCATACATTAAATTAATGATAGTAACAAAATTATTAGACTGATTCCAAGATAATTATATTCCAAGATTTCAACAGTTTTAAAATGATTTTTTAATGTCAAAAATCAAGAGATACCGAATATTTTTTTTTTTTTTTATTTTTTTTATTTTTATTTATAGGAAAAACAACAGTATCGATACATGAACGTAGTATACAAAAAAAAAAGCATGATTACCAATTATAGTTTTTCACATGTATACAATTCAAAGTAGATAGAAAAAATAAAAAATATAAGAAATTAAAATAAAAAGAGTTATGAGGGAAGGATAGGATGATAGGGATAGGTAAAAGGAAAAGGAGATGACTGGGAATAGGATTAGGATTACCTTTTACAGTCTATAAGATTTCAAATAATTTTAATTTGAAATTGGGTAGTCTGATGTTAAAAAATGTCAAGACAACTACAGTATTCATTGAATTTCGCACAACTACGATTTATAAAAGAATTTTTTAAATAATTATTTGATGGTGCTAAATTATAAAAAAGATGACATTGTCTAGTGAGTCTAATTGGACAATGAAGAGGAATCTGCTCTAGAAGATAGGGGCTCTCAATTACATTATTTATAACTTTATACAAAAAAACATAAATCAGATATATTTCTACGCTTAATAAGTGAAGATAATTTATGGAAGGATGATGACGTAAGAGTTAAATTCAAAATGAAGCTTACCCATCCAACATTTTCAGAAATTTTATTTTGAATACGATCGAGTTGAGCTATGTATGTTGAGTATTGAGGGTTCCAAACGACTGAGGCGAATTCGAGGTGACTACGAACATAATATGAAGTAACCTATATAAAAAACAGTTTTTTATTAGGGCAGTAATGGGATAATGTTGGATTCCAAGTTTGCAAAATTAGAATAAAACTGGTTAATTTTTAAACAGCTAGTGAATTTTTATTGTAATTATAAGTCATGGGGTAATAATATACTAAAGGTACCAAAAGTAAAATACCGTGATTTATTGATCGTAAGATCTACAGAAATATGATTGACACTTTCATAATAACCTAAATATTCTCAAGAAATGTCAATTTTTTTTCTCTTTCCCTGTCCGACTGTATCGATAGTCTGTCGCGAAAAGTTGCAAAGGCTGTTTCCAACTGGGGTAACGGAAAAAAGCGGTACTTTCGTGAAATAAGAAATCATCGGGCAGCGCCATCTTCACAGGAGATAATGAACAAGGAGATGAGTCAGACGCTCAGATGAGATTTGAATATTAATTGCCATTGGGAAATGAATTAACGTTTTTGTTTTTCGGCCTGATTGCGGTGTTGGTGAACTGTTCACCGCCTGTGACTCGAATCAAGTTTAGCCAAAGTCTTTTTAAAACCTTGTAATTTGCATAAATTTATCGCGAAACCATCCGTGTTCTCGAGAGAAAAAAGCGCATTTGAATTTTTAATTCCCGATTCGGTATTGAGGAGGCGTCTCGTTTCGTCGTGATCTATGGTGAAATAGGCGGCAGTTGAAACAAAATGGTCGCCGCTGTGAGCATTGTCAAATTTACAATTTAGCCTGTCGAAATATTTGCTTAGGACTGAGTGAATCTATCTACTTGTATCGTTAACTTCTACGTCCCTCTTTACTCTTTAACACCTCACTTGAGACATGGCATACAGACGGATGCGTGATCCATACTAAATAGATTGGGTCGCTGTCCCCAACATGAAGTTTGAATATAAAATACACTGGCGTCTCCCCTACTTGGAATCTATAAACTGACCGGAAGTCCCAGTCGAAGATATTGAAACTTGAATTGGTCAAGGGAGGGATAGGAGAACAGATTATTCGAGGAGATGAAATATCGAACATTGCTCGGTCATGATCACGTAGAGAGGAGTGGACAGTGGACACCACCACCACCGTAGCAAAAGTTAAATATTGAAATTTGTATTCAAAACACAAAGATCGTAATGCGATTGACTTGAATAATAATAAAAATTAAAATGAAATTTGTATTTAAAAAGTTACTGAAATATCTAAATACCTACCCAGTTATTTCAGAAAGCAACTCTTTCTATTTCTCAGACGTGTGTGATTTGTTAATGTATGAAAATGAACCAATCGGCCACCATAGAAATCTAGAGGAGATCTAACGTGAAAATAAAAAGACCATTTCCTCTATAGTTAGTTTCGTTAAACTTAGGTCGATCGAATTTATTTGAACCTGTTAGGGAGAGACAGTCTTGTTGCTAGTGAAGAGACTTAGGTATTTTTTAAGTTCTCTAGAAGTTTACTAATCAAAATTTAAGTCCTACTAGTATTTGTTCATAATATTAATTCGTCTAAATTTGATTAAAGAAAATCACCCTCTGAGTAATTTGTTGGTTTGAAATGGTTTACTTGTGACATTTGAAATTATAAATAAACAATGTTATTATTTCAAGTCTGACCGAATCCTCTGAGCTAATCGAGATATGTATTATGTACGATGCTATATAAATAATCAATGACGATTGACTGCCGTTCCCCCTCCAGGATAAGAGGGTAGCAGGCTGGTGAAGGGTAAATGGTTAGGACGCTGTTTTCAAACTCAACATATATACAAGTTTCAAAATTGTCATACAAGTTGTCAGATGATGGCGGAATGGGAATGTTTGTAAAACATCCAGTGGCCACTTAACCCAGCCAATGACAGGACCCATAAGCCCTGTAAACGCCTCCATAACCCACATCCGTTCTAGTAGTTTCTCAGTAACCTACCACGTACAAAAAGTACGTTTAACAGTAGAAAAATAGACAATATGGAATTTGATGTAACATCTGCACGTCTGTTCGCCTCTATCTATGGCACCTAGATAAGGAAAGCTAAATTAGCAGAATTCTGACTTATATTAGAGTTAATGGTGCCTTAAAATAAATCGTGGTAGATACGTGCTTATCGAAAGAACCACAATTTGATGCAGTACACTTTATAACGGAGATCTTACAACCCTTTCGTTTGGAAAAGTTATATGACGATAGTCAGACGAAATGCCTTGTGAAATGCGATCTCTCAGGCGAATGTGGCTGTAAGACTATTGTATGCTAGGTGCAAATGTTAAAATGAATCAGTGAAAGCATAAGAAAGGCTATTTTACGATGACGATGGTTTGGTCCATTGTGGAGCAAATGACGATAGAAAAACGTCTAGGATACGAATTCATAATGCAAGGCCTCTCGCCTAGGAGTCAGGAAGGCCGGCAGAAAACAGGACACAACAGCACCAACAAATCCGCTTGTCATGGTGAAAAAGTCGGAATAAATCGGCGTGCGGCATCCCGCAGATGTAGAATTGGAGGAGGGTGCCAGACAGAGTATTCACGTTCTATCCTATTGCCTACCCCTATAATGATAGTAGATAATGCATACCAGAGAAATAGTTATGGCTACAGTGGTTTTACTGACACTTCGATTGGTTTATCTTGTTCAATAAATAGAATAAGCGCTATCCAAAAAGAAAACTATCATTCCGTCATAATATTAACATTTTAACTGCCCGCCTCGTAGCATAGTAGTAGAGCATTCGGCTACCGTGCAGGAGGTTGCAATGTTCGATTCACAACATGAAATATTTCGACTTTTACATGTCATAAAAACATTCCAATCTTAATACTTTATCTGTGATACTATGACTGGATGTATGAATCGTAAGACTGATCATCCTACCTTCCCAGATACACCGCACTTGTGTACCAATGCAGTGCCCAATGCCACACATTGGTGCGATAGGGGAAAGTTAGTATTTGTAAGCTAATTCTCGCTCAGCGCCACTTACCTCAAAGAATAATGACACAAGACATAATTTAATGCGGCTGTTAGCCTGATAAAATAATGGAGTACGAAGCATACATTTAATTTATCATAGCCAAAAAACCAAGCACTTTTTTTAACTTGGTGCAATTTTAATAATTGATGAATATAAATATGGCTACGTTTAATTTCGAGAACCCACATTAAATTATAATTTAATAAACATACATCTTGACGTGTGTTCAAATACTACAGTAGACAACCATTTGTGTGTGTCATCAAACACTGTAGACAAAATGCTTAGCAATTTCACCTCATGGATACAGAGAGCGTTCAAGTAATTCACAACTTGAGCATCGCTCAACAAGACGAGAAATTTGGAAGGGATATGGATATCTAGGCTTACAGGTGCTAGTGAAAGGGAATGTTGTAATACATCAAGTGGACCACTTAAACCCCAGCCAATGACAGGTCATAAGCCCTGTAAACGCCTAATATCCATATTCCCTACCAAATTTCTCGTCTCTGTTGAATTCAAATTGTCAAGATAATTTAAATTTGATATATGAAAGTTATCCACTCCAAAATATCATCATCATCATACCATATCCGGCTCCATTGAGCATATGGAATCCACAAACTGCATCCAGGCCAAGCTATCGATCGCGAAAAAAAGCTCCCGTGCTTAACTCCGAAGTCAAAAATAGGCAAGCATGGTTAAGGCTCTCGGGAGGCATACGTAGTATATGGCCTATATGGATGACAGTAGATACCAAGGGTTGCTGTGTCCGTTCGCGAAATAGCGGCATCCAAATTATATCTATCAATGTAGGTATCTGTTGTTCACCTAATATTTCAATAAATTAATGTTCATGCTTATCTAATACGTACGTAAAAAAACTTGATCACGGTTGGCTTTGAAAAATTATTTAACGGTTGCCGTTGGTACGTTTTTAAAATTAAAATTAGACTGTTTGAAATAATTCAGGATGGTAAAACGTTCCATAAATAACAATACTGATGAATGCTATACTTTTTTACATTTTATAAAATATATTATTTGATACTAGCTTATTTTATTTGAGTTAGTATTCCAAAAATTTTTTTTTTCAATTTCTCAAAAACATTACCACACCCCGTCCTTCATTGAATTCAAACGGCAATATACTTTATTCCCCGAACCAAAAATGTGCCAAGTGAGAACTTTATGAGTATTACCGTATGATGTATTATGGGGTTTGCTATTATTGACTGGAGACCTCTGAGTAAAATTTGGTTTTAAAAAATACACGTGCCTACGTATTTATTTATCTCACATAAAATATACAAAAATACACTTTTTAGTTTCACTGTAAACGGAATAATTATAAAATAATATCGACTATGTTTTTGTAATGGAAATTTTTAATAATGTATGAAACAGAAAACTTAAAGATTAAAATATTTTTTCATTAAAATTGATAGCTCACGAGCACTCACCAGATTTAAGCTCGTGTGACTTTTCTTGTGGGACTATTTTTCGGAGTAAGTTTTAAAATATTGGTATCACATTTTAAAAGAGCTATCCGAATTACTAAGAAAGTAAACGCCACACCCCTTGAAATGTACCGAATGTATGTATTTGAATGAAATAAAATTGAAGTTTATAAATCAATTCGTTTATATTTTATAGCTCCTTAAAACTCGGGCATACTTTTCGCCCCACCCACGGTATCTATAGTTATTTTTTTTCTATAGGTATGTATTAAAAACGACTTGCTAAAACATTTTTATATCGTTCAAAATTTCAAATACCATGAGTGGCAAAGATAATCTCCAAATTTTTTTTGTATTTTTTTCGTTGTCATCGTTTTATTAAAACTTCTTCTGCTCGCATGAACGCTTTCATATTAAACTTAACAATTTCCTCAAAGCCGATGTTCCCATATACGAAATCCTACGAAATCGAATATGTAAGTAAAAAGTAAAAATATGCGAGTCATGGAAAAAGTATGGCGGGAAAAATTTGATATAAACACAGCGGCAAGAGTGGAGACTTTCACAGGCCTCTGCTTTCCTGATATATCGACGACCGTGTCACCAAAAAAGCAAGGCGGATATTGTTATTCCACGATTGTCTCTGAATATAAAATATTATTATTGGGTTGCATTAGGGGCGGCCGGCGGTGTTTTTCTTACACCTCCTCCACTTTCTGCTCCCCTCGCAGCGCCCGTTGGGGTGGAATGGCGCTATTGGAAAAATACTTACAAGAGTGGGGGGACTTCTGAATTTTTAGTTTGTTTAATTTTAATATTCAAGATATTCACTCAAGTTTGAAGAGGGAATACAATGTGTTTTTTCATGCTCGTATGTTAAAAAATCATAATACATGTATTTGTATTGTTTGTAGTCATAATATATTTTGATGATTATTATTAAACTCACAATCAAATACGTTTCTTTACATATCTGTGTTATTTCGTTTACTGAGGAACAGTTTAGGTGAGTGAATAAATTTTTATAAACCCCAAAATCATTCAGTTATAATACCTACATTTAAAGGGTCTATTTTATGAGTAGTATTGTGTAGGTAGGTACTACAGAATAAGCATTGCCTCTTGCCCTGCTCTTAATTAAGGTGACTGAGTCAGTGAAGCAGAAATTTAACTGCAAGTAGAGCTGTGTACACAGGAGACCAGAAGTTCAAATAGCACCTCCCTTATTTCTTAACGTATTTATACGCGTTAAGGAAGGTATCTACTTAGACACTTAAGTACAATGTTGTCTCATGTTCCCCCTCACCAAGATAGCTTCTTCCCAACCAGATAGAGATATCGCCCGCCCGTTCCTTGCATCGCGCACTGAATTTTACGATCAAATTAATATGGCAAATTAATGCGTTCCATGTCGGAATAATTTTGGTATAATGGCCATCTACCTCTCTCCTCTGCTAGTATTCCGGTAGTATTTTTCAAAGCGGGGCGGGGGTTAAAGATGCCGCGCGACGGTGGTGCCGCAAGCTTTTATTATCGCGCTTTACTTCAGTTCGATAATTACCGATTGCCGGTTTAATGTTTGAGACGGGGTGGTTTTACGTGTCGTCTGCGGTTTTTTCATTGCCTCTAAAGCGTTATGGTGGAACGTGCCATACTATTTGCCGACAAAAAGTGTACAATGTCCAAACTTCTGCTTTCTTAGAAAACTCGTTGAAATGAGCTCGCAAGTTTGAAACGGAAAATGAATTTTTTTTTGTCTGTACAAAGGTCTGTAGGCATTTTATAGTATTTAATATCGGGGTTTTCAAAAAAGAGAAATACGACGCAATTAGCGTTTTAATTTATTCCGAGAAGGTGGGGGAGATTTACATGCGAGTCAATTGTTATTTCAGGAGTGATATAATGTTACGCATATTTAGAATACGTTTATTGTTCATTTCCATATAAATCTACGTACTTTCTTGCCGGCTCCTGAGAGAACAATACCGAAATTACCCCGCATATATTACCCAATGCAAACATTGCAAGCATACGTTGTATAAACTCGATATAATAAGCCGACGTAAGGTATAAGTGTTCCACTTCACCCATGTTCCATACATACGCTGTATAGTATATTATAGTAATACGTACCTACTTATTCCTATTTGTTCCATGAAGTTTCGCGCTCGACATCTTAGGAAACTGAAGGTAAACTTTGGGGTATTTACAATACGAGCAGTGTCCATATTGGAAGGTAATTTCGGGAAATACTTTGGAAGGGTTTTCAGTGTTCCTACATGCGTGCCTGGTCGTAAAAGTTTAATTATCTACGGGTAATATTGGTGCTACGTATCATATTAACAAAAAATATTTCCACTTGTACTTGCATAATTTATTATTTTACTAAATTTAAAGTCTTATATTGACCTACATTAGTTTTATGAAAACTGAAAAATGTAAACTGGTATTAAATTAATCTAATCTTATAGTATCTCTATTTGTTTTTACAGGGGCAAGATGATTATACTTTAAATAAACAATTTCTCAAAACCATCGAATTAGTAGAAATTTACTACAAGATTCCCAAATAAGAAGGATTTTTAGAATACCTACGTACAAAAACTGCACGTACCTACATCAATTATTGTTTATGTACCGGTTTTTCATGAAATATTTTTATAAAAAACATTGATTAACATGTATATAATTTATTATTATCAATAATTTATATAATGATATATAATGTACCTATATTTAACAATACATCTGATGTACCGCTAATTTTGAAGTTAGGATTGGGTCGTGAATGAGTAATACACGCCTTGTTTCATGATTTTACAGAAACTACTTCGCGAATATTAAACTTAACGGGTGGTATGTTTCAGTGACGTAGAATTTACGTTAATTTAAACAAATTTTCTACTCTAACTAATAATTATTTGTAGGTACTCAGTAAAATAAATCGGATAAAATTCCCATGTTTTCATGTTCACAAATAGTTGAATATTGAATACTTTGTAGAATTTCTCGATGCATTCTATTTTATCCTACAGGTAAGATACTGAATCGTTTTTATTTATAGATAAAACTTTTCTTGGCCTAAAAATATTTTATCTCATTATTACAAAAATATATAATAATAAAATGTAACAATACATTAATAATTAACGATAATTTCAAATAAAAAAATATTCTTTTATTATGTGAATCAATATACAAATTTAGTAAAATAAAGTAATATTCAGATATTGACAAAACTATAATTCAGGATTCCTGAAAACATGAAAATTTGTTCCGCCTTTGGCCGGGAGCTTAGGAAAGTCAAGAGTAAACTGTTCTTGTACAACACGGTATATCGTGTA
The DNA here is from genome assembly GCA_022494985.1 of Micrasema minimum. Lineage (NCBI taxonomy): Eukaryota > Metazoa > Arthropoda > Insecta > Trichoptera > Brachycentridae > Micrasema > Micrasema minimum. Next base: position 8,682 of record JAGVSP010000280.1, on the reverse strand, counting down.
GTAAAGGGAATTCTCCCAAGGGATCTCCCAACAATATTGAGAGATGAGCAAACAATTAGACGGTTACCTTTTTAGGGGAGAGGAGGGGTTAACAGCGTTTATTATATGAGCCACTGTATGCGAGCTAAGGCGAGAAGCTTCCCGACGAATTTTAATATTGTCAATATCGGGAGCGCAAATTCCGAAGGAGGTTTGCACTAAAATGTAGACGTAAGCTGAAACTAATTTGATTAAGATTTGACACAGGACAGATACCTCCTTGCTTATTCTGTAGCCCTGGCGTTTATGTGTTCGCTGTAGCGGAAAACTTTCTACTTTCCGGAAATGTTAGGCGATAAAATTGGGAAGTCGGATCGAACTGAATGCGTAAAGGACTAATTGTGAAAAGTGTTCACGATAAAGGGCTGTTGCGTTATACTGAGATTAATGCTATGGGAATAATTTATTTGTTTTCGTTTTAAGCTGTCTAACTAACCAGTAATGAATCAGGCGATGCAGAAATGTTTCCGAAGCACAAAAGTTGTTTATGGTATTGACCGTAAAAGGATTAGGACATTTTCGACAGTTAAAAAAGTGTTTTGTTCATAAAAATGAAAATTGATATTTTAGTAATCCTGCTGTAATTTAACGAAACAAATCAAAAGTATTTTTGGCTACTGATAAATTTCTAAAATAGTCTTTCCTATTAGGTAGGTAAATTTTACATTGTACATACTATCATGCCTCTTGCAGTATGACAGTTATCTTAAATATCCGTTAAAAGATTTACCCTGCTTTCGTTTAATGAAGAATCTGCCATTCTTGGTAAGTAAGTGGCCAGGAACGCCCAAAGCTTGTTATAGAGTCGCCATGAAACTACTGAACAATAATGGGGGTGAGTTAATGCATGAACACAGGGTGATCATGTACAAAATTTAGATACTTCAATAAAGTAATGTTAAAAATAGAATTTTCCTTACATTTCGCATAGTTTTGCATGTCTAAATATGTTTCTGCAGTTTAGGACCCGTATGCAGATAAAAAGTACTACTATTTTTTACGAACAGTGATTTTAATATGATTAATTAATTATTTTCTTGTAATTGAAACGGATTGTGGTCTAGTGGTAGGTTCCTGGACTCCGGATTAGAATCTCTAGGTTTGAATCCCATTCCAGCACTCTTTGTTTCCTGCTTTCTGGCACAGTTATTTCCGACCATTTGAAAGCAGTCCGAAAATTGAAATATTTGAGTATACCATAAAAACTCAGTGGTGTATTTTTATTTAAAAAAAACTTTTCTAATATACCTAGTTATTCCTGGTCAAATCAACCCAAATCCTACAGTTTTATGCTGGTGAGATCGAAGAATGCAGAACCTACATAGATTATCTCTTTATATGGCTTACGACCGGTTATAGGCTGGGTTAAATGGCCACTTGGTGTATTACAACATTATGATAATACTTTTTGGAACTTGTATACCTACACAGTTAATTGACGCATTCCTCAAATGTGTTTTCAATATGTGTGAAATTTACTATGCTAAGAAATTATTCGGAAGCGTTTTATGATAGAACACCAATGAAATTCCACCGGAATTGTATCATTTACGAGGAAATGACAGAAGAAGTCTCCTGAAATTTTAAATTTTAATTGGGTAACGGATTCCAAATATAATTACTAAGATTTTGATTTAATTCAAGCTTTTGTCGTTTCCTGTCCACCTATTTTCCACAAGGACGTATGTTTAAGGGTAGGTACACGGAAGGGACAGCTACGGGGGTGTGGACGCATTAAAGTGGACTAAATGTCCCGCTGGGATTAAAAGATTTGTCCCCTCCAGAAGATGACCGCAGCTTCCATGGCTACTCCCCCGGAGGCTGGACACAAAGATGATGACGTCATTCAAATGGCCATTAACATCATTAAGGCTGGGATTTTCATTAGGTACCTATTTGGATTTCGTGTTTTGGAATATTCCCCAGTAATTGAGCTTGTTTGAAGCACATGTTCAGAATGAATTGGGATTAATAATTTTGCTATCTCTGTTGAGGACATTGTAAGGTTACCGTTATATTTAATATTTTTCGTTACTTTTTAAAAATAGGTACTAATGATTTTAACTACATACCTGCACATATTTATAGTCAAGTATTGTAAATCCGATTTTAAATTAAATACCTACGTACTTTATTAAAACCCTTAGCAGGTACTCCATTCTCGCCACCACGGCGATGGCGGCTAAGTGAAACACGTGCATGTCGATTTTTTTTGTGAGTCTGATATAGTGAAGGTGTGTAGTGGTATTTGCACGTTGGTTTAGTTGTATTTGTCCTGACGAAGAGACGAGTTAAGTCTCGAAACCGGTAGACATAGAAAAGTCGGTGAGTGGTTTTAAATATATTTTTTTAACATAATATTAAATACCTAGTGCCTATAATACCTAGTACCTAAATACCTTTATTTATGAGTTTTCTATTTTTCATGTATTCAAATAAATTGTACAGCTTTTGACATTGCTAATACAGACATGACAGTGAAAACGAAAAAAAATTAAATCATAATCGTTGAGCTTTGGTGTCTAGAATTTTTCACTAATTTTACATAATATTGTACTAATGTATTTATAATACGCAGTACAAGAATATAACCTGAAAAAAGACGTGTATAAAAGACAGAAAACACTTTAATTTCCAGCAATACTGTATCAACTACAAAGCGAATTTAGAAAATCTAGCGCTGGTACAGTGGTCATTCTTCATTCACCACCCAACGGAGTCTGCCACCCTGGTAACTATTGTACTGTATGTAGGGTACCCCAATGGAAACGGTAGTTAGTTGAAGAAAAATCCTGAACGTAAAAATATGTAGGTATAAATAATTAACGAATATAACAGTATCTTGTAGAAAAAAAACGATTATCTCAGAACAGGTTAGCCTTAAAAATAATATATGACTGATTGTTATACGAAATAATCTTCAATAAATCAATCACTATACGACTATACCCTTTAATTCTTATCATGGGGGAAAATTGATCTCATTATTCATATAAACTAATATTTTAATTAAATTCTTCTTACAATTCAAAAGTATTTATGGATACAAAAACGTTATTTGCAGGAAAGCAAATCCTCATTTGAAAGTAATGTTAAAATTAGACGACACAAATTTACCAGCCGGTTAAATGAAAAAATGGGAACAGCGCGAATAAGAATCCGTAATTTTTTAAGAAAAATGTCTTACTATTAAAAATAGGCCTACGGATAAAAAGGAGTTGTTCTCTGTGTGCCTAAAAACCAATTAAAAAAAATAAATAAATGTCGTTAAAATATCCAGTAAATTTACGAGAACGACAAACTTACCAACTAGAGTTGAAACTTTGTTTTGTTTTTTAAGATTACCAGTATTACGTTTTTTGTCTTCTCCGACGTTTCGGCCACCGCTGCAGGCCCGCTGTCAAAACACGGATAATCCCAAAAAACAAAGCAAAATATAATCAACAACGACCGTGAAAATCTACGCACACATTTAGAGTTGAAATGATTTTTAAAATTTAAGTCGCTTTCTTACTGGTTGATCTTCCACTTACATCGTTTACACCCTGCGCGAGAGTATGTATTTCTTTTGTCTCATTATTCCTATTCTGTCTGCTGCCCAAGGCGCAGTGGGGCTGACTTGGGACAGAATGCTTATCTCAGCTAAAGCTCGTGGCTACCGGCCACCAGTCCCTAGTCCCGTCACCAGACCGCTGCGCTGCGCTGCTTACTTCACAGTTATACAGAACCCTGGGGTGGGACGTGGGACACTAAAATACTCGGCTTTAGGATGCTTACAATGTAGGGAAGTGAATTAGAGAAATATAAAATGTGTATGTTTGGCTGTGCTAACTAATTCAATTTATTAGCGTGAAACTAATTATGTTAAATACGTCAACATTGGCATGATGGGATCCTTACTTTTTTTATTTTATATCCCTACAGAGATGAGGTAGAATTTTTTTCAAATTCAGGAATATGGATATTCGAGCGCTTACAGGGCTTATGACCTGAAGTCATTGGCTGGGTTAAGTTGCCACTTTATGCACTATTTTTGTGCATAAAGTAGCCATGCAAAGTGGCCACTTAACCCAGCCAATGACAGGTCATAAGCCCTGTAAGCGCTCGAATATCCATATTTCTGAATTTGAAAAAAAATATACCTCATCTCTGTAGGGATATAAAATAAAAATATATACCTACTCCCGTCTTGGGATAAAATCCAGATATGTGCACAAGTATTTGAACACGACCCAAAATGTCCTTACATTTTGTTTTTGACTCCTAAGGAAACACTTTTCTGAATTCGATAAGTTACGTAAACGCTTTAAAAAATCCCATATTGTATTTTATTCAATTTATAATGTTTCATACACATCCATTGATATGTACCTACTTTAAAATGTAACTCTGTGTGTACAAATCTTTCTATTATATTTATACCTTCTATAATTTTGTAATTTGGTATGAAATCAGGCTATATTTACTTTGGACGAATAATAAGAATATGTAACATAGATATATTAAGGAACATAATATAAAGTTGTGTGGCTAGATAATTCCGTAATCCTAATGGATTGCAATAAAATATTGCAGATTTCCATCACATTCGGGTTTTGCAAGCTTTCAACAAGAATCACCCATAAACGCTCCCCGTTTAGCCGCGTCCAGGCTACCAGGAGTCCAGGGAGAGGAGAGGGTGCTGGGAGTAGAGAGTAGGGATAATCCGCGCGTGCGGCCGGACCATTCCTCGGAGATAAGTACTGACCAAAATCAGTTGTCAGCCGGAGATAAATGCTGCATTGGGTGGTGCAGAACAAACAGCTATTGTGAAAAATGTATGATTCAAACGAAATGGAAATAACAACAACATTTTGAACGTATACAAATACCTACACCAATAAAGTTAGATTGCCAAAAATGCTTAATCATCTTCTCAACAGATGTCACTAGAGAGAAAAAAATATTAAAATCTGTCGAAAAACCAACTCAAATGTGGATACTTCTGTACAAACTCAACATATATAGAAGTTTTCAAAAATTGTCATATATGGTTGTCAGATGATGGGCGGAATGGGGAATGTTGTAGTACGTCAAGTCCCCACTTAACCCAGCCAATGACAGGTCATAAGCCCTCTAAACGCCTAGATGACCCACATTTGTTTCCAGAGTTTCTGTCTCTGTTGAGATATCAACAATATCTGAAATGGAAATAGTTCACGAAAAAAAGGCAATGTAATTTACCAATATTATTTTATTTTAAACTAATTTATACTTCTCATTATTCAAACATTTCAACGCACTTCAACAATTAATTGCTGTAGTGTACAGACTCCCTTTTAATGAATCGCATGATATTTAAACAATTTTATAAAAAACACACTCCTCCGTCTTTTTAATATTTATTGTTTGTTTTAACACAAACCCAGATGCACTTGATTTACATACACCCACGCAGTGTAAGAAAATTCCTTGCAAAGATTCCGACGCTGTCAAGTTTTTTTACGTATCTTTTTAAATATGTAAAAAATCAAAGTAATTATTTTGCGAGGAAGAAAGACTGTTTTGCCGATCCATGTCTTTTTTTTAATACCGACTTCGTGTTAGAATAAAAATTGCACAATAATAAATCCTTGTAGGTATTTTTTTGTGTGCATGCATTATTTTTCATTAGGAAATAAAGCTGTTTTCTGTATCTTAGACTTTGTCCACCCTGTTCTTCAGATCAGGATATTCTCATAGTGGGTTTCGGGTATTAGAGAAGAGTATATCTGGACTTAGCAGACCGTTGAACACGCCTTTACATCTGAGTTATGATACCTTAAACCCCGGAAACGACCCTATCAGTACGCGTGTTCCCCCTGATACCACGTGAAAGAATTTACAACCCGTGCAATTTATTTTTTTACGGCCCTTTTTTATGGAGAAAGAATATATTTATACAAATTAGGCTTTATCAAATCAAAATAAAATTTAATGAAATGTAATTCAGTAAACGGACCTGAGTCTACTGCAAGTCAAGAAAGGAAATTATTTAATTTTTTTTCAAAAGAAAATTTTTTTTTTTTTTAAAATACAACGCATTTCCGTATTTTAGTTGAAATTTAAGGCAACATTAATTTATTTTGGACAAAGGGAATTTTTTTAAGGATATTTCGTCTTTTTTTAAAATTAATTATTTCTACCCATACTTAGGTACCTTCGTATACGCAATTCAGCATGAATCCTAAACGTATCTTGATGTTTCAAAGTAATTCCTAACCCCCGATAATGTTGGCAGATTCGATGTTATTATGACTAGTTTACAAAGAAAAATATCCGGATTTCCGATCCAGCGAGCAAAAATATGCTGGTCAATTATCTAAATTGCGATCTGCATTCCTTCGACCCCCGTTCTCTTTTATGATCGCCTGGTCAATTTACTTTTCTTCTGGGGATATTTATCGAACAAAACGGTTTCTTTGTGCAATCGGAATAGATATACTGTTAAATATTTTTTCAATTATGTGAATAAAAAGTTTTGTACCAGCACTTAGCACCCCAAAAACATGTTTCTGACCAAAATATTAAACAAATATAAATCATCAATTCGAAACAATTTTCATTTATTATTTCTATTGAATCTTATTTCTTTTTCGATGCATTTTGTCCAACACCTGTTTTGCAATATTGACACATCTGAGTATTAGGATCACAGGAATGAAAGGGGGAAATCGACTGACCGTCATAATTCAGTGTACATAATACTGCCCCACGGGAAGCAGCGCATTGACGCATAAAATATTGCACGGACTTGCAAAAGGGGATATGTACAAATCGGGTAAAGGTTCCGTATCATTGCACCTGTCACCTTCCATAATTCAGGACCTTTCGCATGAGTCCAAGCAATATTAGCTAGTAAAGTAGATACTTGGAATAGGGCAGAAAAATGCATCGCGAGATATGTATAACTGATGCAAGGGAGCATAAACTCAGCACATTCGATTCACATTGCATTCAGGCTATTGTATCACATACGCATTGAAAAAAACCCGTATGAGGCGAAATATAACAACATACGTATCTATGTAATGTCTATCTGTTCCCAAATTACGGGCAGCGTTATTTCACAAGTAATTTTTTTACATTTTTTTAAAATTTTTATTTTTATTTATAAAAATAAACATTACATAGAAAAAAAAATAAAGAATTTTTTTTTTTCAATCCAATGCTCCCTAGGAGGTTTTACAATAAACTCATTTAGGGACAAAAAAAAAACACTGTCATGTTGTTTAGATCTGATTTATGCTACGATCAATCCTAGGATTTATAGAGTAATTTGTTAGTTTAGTTCAATATTCCTGAAAGAATGGGATAAAATTTCTCTTGTCAAAAAAATGCATAGTAGGGATACTTAAACAAATCCGAAACCCGTCAAAAAAATATAAAAAGAAAAATCTACTAATAATTATTACTTACTTTGGTACACAAAGTGCAGTGCATTTTAAAACCTTTTGATAACTTATTACACGGTCAATCTTACGCTTCATTCCTAGTCCAAAGTATCAGATAATATAATATATTTTCAAATTAGGTTCTTACTTACCTACTGATAAAAATTAATTCAATCAAAATAACAGGTACATAGTAGGACGAAAAAATATCTAGAATTAAAAAGGTTTAAAGGTGAATAATGAAAATAAATAATATCGCTTTCTTGTAAATTTATTTAAGGCTTTTCTTCCAGAAAAAGAAAATGATGTCTTACGTTGCGTATGAATAATTTGATGCAATAAAAAGTGCGAATGGAAGAGCCTCTTTGTCATCCAGTCCCATAAATAAAGTGCACAATAATGCCGAAATGGGGCATCCATATTATTTTTATACGCCATTCCTCGCCGCAATAGTCAGTGTAAGCAACTTAAAATTCATAATGTTGCCATATAAATCCACAGAATATGTGACTCCCGCCTTCGAATTTAAATATTTCCTATGTTTCATGTTATTATTGTTATGAGTAGCGAGAGATATAATATGATTCCAAAGCGTCTTTTCTTCCGGAACAATATTGTTGACTTTAATAATAACACCTTCCAATACAATATTTCTTTCCACATCATTTATGTTTATTTATCTAAAATATATTATGAAAAACTGTCTTACACGCTTAAATGAACATACAAAAATGTTTTTTTCTGGGGAAAAACCCTTTCCCGTATACCCTTTTTGTAAAAAAACCTTTTTTACTTTCTTTTTAAAAAAAACTAGTAAAAAATAATCCCCTTGGGAGGGAGGTAAATGGGAAAAAAATTTATTGGGTTTAGCAACACAGATATACGAGTAGGTGTTTTTTTTTGGTTTTAATCGGAGGTTTGATTGAAAATTTTTATGGGATAATACTTTTTTTTTGAAAAAAAAGTGATAGATTTGGGTTTTAAAAGTCAAGCGAAAAAAAAAAAAGTTAAATTAGTCCAATCTTTGCTCCCTTTAAAGGGGTTAGTCCCAACTGCTTTTGGATAAAAATGACCACGCGTGTATCAAATTTTCCCTTTTTATGCCCCTTTAAAAAGAGCGTACCTGGATTTCTAACTTATAAACCCCTTTTCGAAAGCCCCTTTTTTAATAACGTAATTCGTACTTCAAATTTTTTTATTTTACTTCATCTAATTTTATTTCTAAAGTTTT
>JAGVSP010000279.1:0-109217 GCA_022494985.1 Micrasema minimum | reverse complement strand
GCAGAAAATCAGACTGCATTTTGCTAATAACGAGTTAAGTTTTCAATTTTTTTTTTTTTCGTTTATCGGCGGGCGTAGACATGAAACTCTACGTTATCCCAGAAAAGATAAACTAGCGACCTAATGCACGGTAGCTAAATGCGCTAGATTTTATCCATGTCAGGCTTGTACATTACACGTACATGTACACTTTACATTAATTGACTACTCAACAAAGACGAAAAGTTTGGAAGATAATATGGGTAACTAGACATTTAGAGGACTTATGAACTATCATTGGGTGAGTTAAGATAACTTGATGTATTACAGCATTTCTCTTTCCGCCTAGTATTTGATATACAATTTTCCGATTATCACAATTTGCATACTTATACACTGTGTAACAAAACTCGACGTACAAGCGAAAAACCAGTGAATCTACGTCATATTTGGAGCCTATTTCGTCGTACTTATAAATGTATTTTTTTACCCTAGTTTTCGAGAAAATTGAGTAGGAAAAAGATTATTTTAGGGAAATTATTACCAATCGTTATAAAAAATAATTTATTTAGTCAAATTAATACTATCCATAAAAAAAAACCAATGCAAAAACTGAATTTCAACAAGAATTTGTACAATTTTACTTAATCTACAATGAAAGCTTTAAAAAAAATTTTTTTCAAGCACGGATTCAAAAATCATATTGCAAATTCGACTCCAAATAATATAATGTAGATTCACCAGTTTTCGGATTTTATGACGAGTTTTGTTACTCCATTTATAAAGTGAAATGACGCAATGCTTCACACGCGAATTCTCTTTTGTCATTCATTGGGAAAATGCTATCCATTTTAGCAAACATCCTTTATGATTGTATGATTGTAGATTGTATGATTGTATGATTGTACGATTGTATGATTGTATGATTGTATGATTGTATGATTGTATGATTGTATGATTGTATGATTGTATGATTGTATGATTGTATGATTGTATGATTGTACGATTGTATGATTTTACGATTGTATGATTGTATGATTGTATGATTGTATGATTGTATGATTGTATGATGTATGATTGTATGATTGTATGATTGTATGATTGTATATGATTGTATGATTGTATGATTGTATGATTGTATGATTGTATGATTGTATGATTGTATGATTGTATGATTGTATGATTGTATGATTGTATGATTGTATGATTGTATGATTGTATGATTGTATGATTGTATGATTGTATGATTGTATGATTGTATGATTATATGATTGTATGATTGTATGATGATTGTATGATTGTATGATTGTATGATTGAACGAGTGTATGATTGTATGTTTGTATGATTGTATGATTTTTATGATTGTATGATTGTATGATTGTATGATTGTTGTATGATTGTATGATTGTATGATTGTATGATTGTATGATTGTATGATTGTATGATTGTATGATTGTAGCCATGTTCCTTTCCAAACTTCTCGTCGCTGTTAAGATGCCAATTGCAGAAAATCGAATTAATTCGTAAAATCTGTCTTGAGTTTTCACTGAAAATACTTGCGATTCATGTTTTTAGTGCAGTTTGAAGGCCAGTTGCCAGAAAGGCGATTAATTAATAATATTCGTTCATGCGGAACAAGTTTGACGTTCTCAAGCAATCCTTTTATCGAATCCTGGCCCCGCCCACCCCTTCCACCCCCACGTGACCACGCCCCTCCCCATTACATTAATCCGCTAAACGAAATTATTATTATTATTATTATTCACAAAGACCCTAGGAAATTATTCAATACACGAGAAATGCGATGAGTATCTATTGTATAAGTAGACGAGTCGGAAAATAAATTATAAGTAATATGTATCTAAGTTTTATTGCCTTTTGTCGTTTTTCGCTATAAATTTATTCAGTATTGTAATTAAATTGGTGCCTAAGTGTCTTAGTTTAAATTTACGAGTATAATTTTTCATTGTTTTTTAATTATTTCTTTTTATGAACTAACTAACCATCACGCCATTTGCCCGAAGGGGTAGGCAGAGAGGATAGAACACACCACACCACTCTGTCCTGGCACACTTCTCTTGCTTCCTCCACATTCATACATCTTCTCATGCACGCACGTCGATTATTCCGACTTCTTACATGCCCACTTTCAAGCACTTGTTTTACTTGATCATGCCATGTCTTTCTCGGCCTTCCTCGACTTCTACATCCAGGCACAGTCGCATCATATATTTTTTTAGCCGTTCTTTCATCATCCATTCGCTCTACATGACCGAACCATCGAAAAGACCTCTCTTAATTTTGTCGATAATGCTTATCTCAGCCTTGCACTCTGCTCTAATTTCTACACACACACCTATCATACATAGTCTTACCACACATTTGCCTGAGAGATCGCATTTTAACTGCATTCAATCTACTTTCATCCTTCTTTTTCCAACACCACGCTTCACTACTATGCATAAGGGTACCAACATAACTGCAGTTTTTTAATTAAAAAAAATAATTACGCATCAAGAATGTGAAAATTTACCGATAAGCCCTGTAAATGCTTAAGTGTTAAATACCGTAGCCATAAAATGGAAATTCCACTCCATGCGCTTCGTAGCTGCAAGACGAATCGGAGTCCAGACTCTCACATATCAGTAAAATAAATTAATCATTTCTTAAATTTTCGTATAAAACCACTCACCGACTTTTCTGTCTACCAGTTTCGAGACGTAACCCATCTCTTCGTCAGGACAAAAACACACCAACATGCAAATACCACTACACACCTTCACCATAGTAGATTTACAAAAATATAAAATCGACATGCAGATTAGACACATGCTTCACTACGCCACCACCAAGGGTTAATGATTTATGAAGCTAATGGTGAGTGGTTTAATACAAAAAAAAAACTATTAACATAAAATTAAAATGTTGGACCACAAAGTTTATGCTTTGAATATTAATAATATCTTATATTTTCGTTTGTTTTATTTCTTCTACTCTCCCTTTTCCGCCCCAATGGTGCATATGCCACTGCGTTGATACATAAAATAAAAACATGGAATGAGATGTGCTCTTTGTTACATTTATTGTTTTAATTTTGCTGGCAACTTAAGTTTACCCTGAAAAGTAAAAAAAATGTCAAAAATGAGGGTTTCCCTTTATCTTTTCTTTCATTGGTTTGCGCATTTTCTTAGAATATATTAAATGTTTACATAAAAAAACATTAATTATTGTCAGGTCAGCCAAACGTCGCGTGAACAGTTTTCGATTTATACGGGACAGTTTGCAAACTGCACAAGAAACTGTACAGTTTTCTGTCCCATATAAAGTGCGCTTAAAGTTTCCAAGAGCACACACCTCATGGGTAGGTACATTTTTATCAGACAAATAATTAAATAATATGAGGAAGTAAATCTCCCATGTAACAATGATTGTTTTATTTCGCTCACTCTTGTTTAGATTTTTTATTATTATTCGTCATAATAATCATCAATCCATTCCGCTATCTATATGAAGCATATGGATTCCACAATCTGCCTGCAAGCGATCGGTCGCGGCGGCTTGTTCCCGGTTTTTTAAATACTAACTAACTCACTAACCATCACGCCATTTCTCTGTAGGGGTAGGCAGAGAGGATAGAACGCCATACCACTTTGTCCTGACATACTTCCTTTGCTTCCTCTACATTCATACATCTTCACATGCACATTCTCATGATTATTCCGACTTTCAAGTACTTGACGTACTTGGTCATGCCATGTCTTTCACGGCCTTCCGCGGCTTCTACATCCAGGCACAATTGCATTTAAACTTCTTTTAGCCGTTCTTTTATCAATCATTCGCTCCACATGACCAAACCATCGTAAAAGCTCTTTCTTAATTTTGTCGATAATGCTTATCTCAGCCTTGCACTCTGCTCTAATTTCGACATTTGTACACCTATCATACATAGTCTTACCACACATAGATCGCATTCCAACAGCATTCAGTCTACTTTCATCCTTCTTTTTCCAACACCACGCTTCACTCAATACATAAGGGTTGGTACCAGAACTCCGTTGTGTACTGCCAATTTTGCTTCTTTCGATAAGTTCTTGTTTGCCACTATCGATTTCAGGGCATCATTAACTCTGTTTCCGGCACTAACCCTTCTAATTCTAGTTTTTTTAAATACGTTATTTTTAAAGCAATAATAAATTAATTTTGATACATTATTGCGTTTGATACAGTTTCACACGATGTTACGATCTTATAAGACTTGCAATAACAATACGAAATGTAGCGTGTACCATTCATCACACGAACTGCAATGTAGGTATTTATTAGATAGGTACTCGTATCTGCTTCAAAAATAATCTTAAAACGCAATTTGATTACGTCTGTGAGTATCTAGAATTTTATTTTATGTGGCAAGAAATTTAAAGTAAGGCTCGTATTAAATTATCTAACTAACCATCACGCCATTTAGGCAGGAGGATAGAACGCCACACCACTCTGTCCTGGCACACTTCCTTTGCTTCCTCATTCAAACATCTTCTCGTGCACGCACGTCGATTATTCCGACTTTTCACATGACCACTATCAAGTATTTGTCGTACTTGATCATGTCTTTATCGGCCTTCCTCGACTTCTACAACCAGACACACTCGCATCGTAAATCATTTTAGCCGTTCTTTCATCTTTCATTCGCTCCACATGACCGAACCATCGCAGAAGACCTTCCTTAATTTTGTCGATAATGCTTACTTATCTCAGCCTTGCATTCTGCTCTAATTTCGACAATAGGGCACCTGTCATACGTGGTTTTTCCACACGTTCGCCTGAGAGATCGCATTTCAACAGCATTCAGTCTACTTTCGTCGTTTTTTTCTAACTCCATGCTTCGCTTCCATACATTAGGGTTGGTACCAATACTCCATTATGAACTGCTCATTTAGCCTCTTGCGATAGACACTTATTTGCTACGACAGACTTTGAGGCACCATTAACGTTGTTACCGGCACTAATTTATTTATTTATTTAATTACGGGTAACTCTACAATGTGACAATATCTATCATAATAATTACATACACGGTTTTATTGCACATCAATTACAGAATGACACAGAATTATAATACTCGTATACAATTTACAGATTTAAAAAAGTTTTAATTACTTTGCATAAATATGTTCAATCAGAGGTTATAAAAAGATTTCAAGTTGCTCTTGAATTCACCACATCTATCATTAAAATACATCAATATTTAAATGTTTTTCTATGTCATTGTACAGTCTTAACATGCGAGATAAGGAATGAAAGTGCGCCACGTTATTGTTAAAAGTTGGTCATCACTATCATCGTATACTTAGATTCTTTAAAGCACCTCAAAGATAAGGGATTGGCCTCTACCTCCAGTGCGTCTCTCGAAGGTAGTTTCGTTTGTCTGAAGTAAGCTACGCGGAAAAATACCAACTTTTACCACTTGCAAGCTTGCGTGCTAGTACCTTATTTATTTTATTTTATTTTGAAAACAAGCGTAGAACAATAACATGTAAGGATACAGGTGAACAAGAAAGTGTAAATGAATTCTGGGAGAAGATAAAAATTTAAATTAAAACTGTGTCAGAGGAAGTCATCGGCAAAGATAGACCAAGGCAAGAACAATGGACAACGGAAGAAATACTAAATATGATATAAAAAAAGGAGAACATTGAAAAATTATATGCGTAACAAAGAACTTAAGCTATCTTTATATGGCGCAGTTTACTACACAGTTTTCTGTGCAGTCTGAAAACGGTCCCGTATAAAGGTAAAACTGCATGAAAAACTGTGTGCTAGTGTCAGATTTAAGCTGACATGACTTCATGACAGTCAATGTTTTTTATGTAAACGTTTAAATAGACATTGGTTTATTGTATGCTTTTAAATACGTAAAAAAACAATAACATATATACATAATTAGCTAAATATACAATTTCCTGAGAGCAAACATACGATAATAACTTACAATCGCGTTTCAAAAATACACATATTTAGCGTGTCTTTTGACAGAAGTTTGACAGACTGCACAGTTTTCTGAACAAGAAACTGTGTAGTTTTCTGAACAAGAAACTGTCTCATATAAAGTGGGCATAAGAGAATATTACCAGATAAAATGCAAGGAAATTGACGATAATATGAATGAATAAGGGAAATATTGAAACAACCTATGCCAGCTGAGGGGAAATGGCGGCCCGCGACGTGTTTCGATCTGGCCCTCGACCGATACCAGTAATTTTTATTCAATTTGGCAGACGACAAACAAAATTATACCCTTGATTTGAACATGAAAAATCCCAATTTAAGGAAACACGCTTATAAAATTATTTCTATGTATGGGTCGTCATAATACCTATATCTATGAGAAAGTGTAGTATTTTCAGCGATGAAATTTCGTAAAAATAACACGAGGAACAAATTAACTAATGAGCACCTTGAGTGTATTTTATAACTAAAAATAAATATATTAAAATTAAATCGAATAATTTGGAATCAAATTTCGACGTGCTAGTTAATTAAAATATTTTATCGCACCAACCGCGACCAGCACTTTGTGGCGGAAGAAATACGTCACGCGGGCGACGCGGAACGAACGAACGAACCGAACTCTGCCGAACGCTATCGGACAATGACGAGAGACATTTTGACCGTCATCGTGACTACACGTCGCTTTTGCACAGATTTCTTGTCGCCAAATTGTGGGGCAAACTAAATTCATTTCCATTTTCATTATTCATGTTAATCTTAGTTTAATTAGTTAAGTTTTCATTGTATTTCCTTTCGTTAAATTCTGTGTGATAAATGTGCACCTGAAACTATAAGTACTCTTTCATTTCTCTGTGCACCCACATAAAGCCATCACCACCAGAGGTAACCAAATCCGGTAACCGAAGCGGGTGGCCACAACTTCTTCACTAAATCGATTTTTTGTAATTATTATTACTTTCAACAA
This sequence comes from Micrasema minimum, assembly GCA_022494985.1. NCBI lineage: Eukaryota > Metazoa > Arthropoda > Insecta > Trichoptera > Brachycentridae > Micrasema > Micrasema minimum. The sequence continues at coordinate 102,267 of JAGVSP010000279.1, read as the reverse complement.
ACCCCTTTTGGCCCTCTTAAATTTTGTAATTTTTTATATGGCCCCTTTTAAATTCTATTTCCCCATCTCTGGCATGTATTGCATAAGTAGAAGATTTCTTTGTATTTCCTTGTAAAAACCTTTAATTGGTTTATGCTTGTTTGTTTTTTATGTTTACTATAATTATTTGTAATTGTTGGTTTTACTTTCAAAAAAAATATATAATAAAATACAGTAGAGGCGGCCTCCGTATTGTAATGGCTAAGATGCTAGACTCTCGATATGGAGGTTTCAGGTTCGATTCCCGGTGAGAACACAAAAATTAAAAGTGATTTTTCTCATGCCTGGGTGTGACGTTGTTCTCCTGTGTGATTGGGCCTCCTGGCCTGTTGCGGTGGTTAAATAAATATACATACATGAAGGTAAGATCATCAGTCATACGCTTCAGTACCAGTCCATTGTTATCACACATGATATGTAAATATGTATGTAAATCTCGTGTAAATGAACATTTCTCAGAAATAGCAATATTTCGGTAGTATGATGGCACAAGGTTTTATCTGTCACAGACACTCTTTCACAGGAGAGCAAAAAGAAAGTTTCAAAATCGCTTGGGCAGGGTATTATAATAGATAATTCCATGTATCTTATATCAAACGAAGCATAATTTTCCTCTCAACACAATGCTTATTTTTGTGTTTTTAATTATGTTGTATTTTTATTGTTAAATGACATTCTAAGAAGATATATGCCTTTAAAATTATTAATATATAACTAATTAATAATATACTGATATCAGTATATTATTAATTAACCAGCAAACAGAATTTTCAAATTCCTTATTACTTTCACCCTTAGCCTAACCTACTAATACAGTCCCTGTAATAAAATCCTATCCTTCCATTACCTACACCTTCTCAAAATACTGCCATTTAACATAGTTTTTGTATTTTGTCTCATTTTATCTCACACTGACTCTCTCTAACTCATGTACATTTTTGGTTTTTCTATATTTCTTTTATAAAATTGTTTTTGCCTTGTGCAATGTAATAAAACTTATCCCTCCAGTTCCCCATTACCTACTTTGTTACATTACTGCCATTTAACACATGTTTTGTATTTCGTCTCTTCTTTCTCTCATATTGTCTTTTTCCAACTCATGTGTTTAGTATCTATTTTTTTTTGTAAAAACTGCTATTTATACTTTTGTCTTGTACAACATGTTACCAGTTTGAAGATGCCCGTTACAGGGTGAAAGCGCTAACTGGTCAAAATAATTAAAAGTGGAAGTGCACCAAGTATTTTTTATTTGACTTTAATTAGTTATATATTAGTAATTTAATCATGGAATTCCACCAAGTAATGTCAATAATAAATATAAATCAAATATATATGTCTTTGCCACATCAATTTTTTGCTCAAATCTTCACATAATATTATATAATATTTCCTTTTTACACCTCTTATATCCTTTTGACACATACATATATATTTGTGTGATATGGCAGATGATGGGAATATTTAACAGTTAAGTAAATTCCCCAATATAAATGACAAATATTTGTGATGGCAAAAAGCGACATTTGCAGCTGAATTCTTTTGCCACATCACATTTAATGCTTTATTCGCATGGCATGTAGTGATATATTTTTGATATTATTGATATCTCAACAGAGACAGAGAAGCTCTGGAAACGAATGTGGGTTATCTAGGCGTTTACAGGGCTTATGACCTGTCATTGGCTGGGTTAAGTGGCCACTTGAGAATTATATTATTATAGAGAAAGAATATTAAAAATATTCAAAATCTGTCGAAAAAAAACACTCGCAAGTGGATTGTTCTGTACATCTTGGATATATACAAGTTTAAAAAATTTGTCATACATGGTTGTCAGATGACAGGCGGAATGGGGAATGTTGTAATTACGTCAAGTAGCCACTTAACCCAGACAATGACAGGTCATAAGCCCTGTAAACGCCTAGATAACCCACATTCGTTTCCAGAGCTTCTCTGTCTCTGTTGAGATATCAATAATATCTGATATCAGCCCAGCATGGGTATAATCCAGTAATTTGTCTACAAGTATTTGTATTCATTTAAAATGTTGTTCAAATATATTTTTGAAACTCGGTGAATAATTGAGTCTCAGCTCTTTACTTTGACACATCAAAGAATATACTATTTGGATCATTTTTTGGAAGAAACTTGAAAAATGACAAAAACTGCATCTATAACCATTTGCCACCACACTCCGGATTTATTTCATTGTGTTTGACTAACGCTCTCCTCAACGTAATTTTAGCTTGAGCGTAATTCAAATGAAATTAATAATTTCACGTAGGCATTGGAAAAAATATAAATACACCATTGTGTAGAACTGTTATCTGAATTGTTCATTGAGAAATGGAGTACATATAAAAAGTCTTGAGAGAATCCCAAATTAAAAAACTTTCTGGAATAATATATATCATAGTTTATCCTTTATAAAAAGCGCACAGCCTTGCGTGCTGAGACTCCGGCATTTCTCACCCGTTTTTATACACGCTGTATACGCTTTCTATAGGGTGGTTGTGAAATAGCTCTAAAAAAAAGTGAGTAAAACTTCAGGCAGTATTTTAAATTTTTGGTCATTTTCTGTAAGCTCAACATGGAGATATGCAGGTAAAAAATTGTCTAATTTTTTTTTTTCTAGTACAGTATATAAAAAGCTGGGATTCTAATCGTCCATGCGCTTAGTAATTGCAAGATGAATTGATTTCCAGTAACGTACTTATAGTAAAATCAGTTAATCGTTGTTAAAATATTACCTAAAGTTTTTTCATAAAAACGGAATTTTAAAATTTTCCTACGATTATTTTATCAATGCATTTCCATTTATTAAAGAAAAATATTTTCTTTATAACTTTCATTCTCTTACTAATCTTTTTTCTGATCTTCTTCTTTCCGAAAAGGCGTTTCGGCTGGTAGGCCATATACTACGTTTGCCTCCCGAGAGCTTTAACCATGCTTGCCTATTTCAAGGCATCAGGTTCTCGGCGTCCTGGACGTCCGCTGTTGACAGTTCTTCGAACTGCAGGACGTGGACCTGACCTTGGAGGACTTACGGGAACTGGCTTAGTTACTCCATCTTTCTTTTTAATGAAATTTATGATATAAAATAAGAAAAAATAAAAATAAAAGATATTTTCTTATCACCCTGTGCTGCTTATTCGTTTTCCCATAGAGAAAACTCCGTACGAGATTTTTCTCATATAAAATAAATTACCAATACATAAGATGGCGTCTCATGAAGATAAATATATAAAAAAAACGGTTTCAAAAAGCCTAGGAAAATTATAATTATAGCAAAAATTTATGTGTTACTATGTTGAACGGTTCTATCTACTTTTTTCATACAAAATATTCGTATCCTCATATCGTGTTTCTAGGAAACTTTTGCTTTTATAAGCTATTGAAAACTCATAGATTATTTTGAAATTTGCGTGTTTATTTTCTATTTTTGTTTATTCGTTTTTGTATATTTTCTAAGCACCTTTTCAGAATAATAATTAGAAAAAAAAATCAAATCCTTTTATTCTTCAGGAAAGTGGTTTGATTTTGTCGTAGTTTGTAGAAATTGCAGATTTATTCTGTATTTATTATTTTTAATTAAAAAAATATATAATAATTCATGATTTATATTTTTTATTGACATTACTTGGTGGAATTCCATGATTAAATTATTAATATATAACTAATTAGAGTTAAATAAAAAATAGTTGGTACACTTCCACTTTTATTTATTTTGACTAGTTAGCGCTTTCACCCTGTAACGGGCATCTTCAGACTGGTAACATGTTGTACAAGACAAAAGTATAAATAGCAGTTTTTAAAATTGAAGTGGAAGTGTACCAAGTATTTTTTATTTAACTTTAATTAGTTATATATTAATAATTTAAATAATTCATGATTGAGAAACATTTTGATCGTAGTTGAGAAGATACTAATTTTAGTTAAATTTGAAAGAAACAACGTTCTTATAATGCATAAAAAACGTATTAAATGTTAATTTTTGGGTACCAATTTTTTTGGATTTATTTTACATCGTAACGAATTCAAATAAATAACGAAGCGAAAGATTGATCATCTTGCCTTCATGTACATAGGTACCTACCTTATAAATAATAATAATCAAACTACCAGGAACCTTATTTAAAAACGAATTGCCTTTTGTACCATTTTAAATAACACAAAAAATAATTTATTTTAATTTCTATAATAATTATAAATTTTCTCATGTTTTACGTTTCGTCTTCTTTTATTTATAGTTTTACCATTTTAGGTTTTTTATTTAATTTACTACCTATTTATAGTTATACATATAGGTTTATATTTATTTCTTATTTCTAATGTTTTTATTTTATTTATTATTTTTAGTTATAGTTAACCCTTATGTATAGAAGCGAAGCATGGAGTTGGAAAAATAAGGATGAAAGTAGATTGAATGCAGTTGAAATGCGACCTCTCAGGTGAATGTGTGGTAAAACTAAGTATTATAGGTGCACTAATGTTGAAATTAGAGCAGAACGCAAGGCTGAGAGAAGCATTTTCGACAAAATTAAGAAAGGTCTTTTACGTTGGTTCAGTCATGTAGAGCGAATGGATGATGAAAGAACGGCTAAAAAAATATATGATGCGACTGTGCCTGGATGTAGAAGTCGAGGAAGGCCGAGAAAGACATGGCATGATCAAGTAAAACAAGTGCTTGAAAGTGGGCATGTAAGAAGTCGGAACAATCGACGTGCGTGCATGAGAAGATGTATGAATGCGGAGGAAGCAAGATAAGTATGCCAGGAAAGAGTGGTGTGGCGTTCTATCCTCTCTGCCTACCCCTACGGGGAAATGGCGTGATGTTTAGTTAGTTATGTTTATGGATTATCTTGTGTTTATTGATATGTTTATAGCTTTTTTCTTATCTTATTTTATCTTTTTATTGGTATTTATGTTACATTATAATAAGAATTGTAATTTTTGCTTGTAAAAGCCCTCTGTGCGTCAGGAAATAAATAAATAGCTAATAAATAAACGCAATAATGCTGAAAAAGTTTAATGTCAACAATAACGATTACCCAATTAACAAAACTCACTGTTATGACATTTAAAAACCATTTCTTTTATTAACTTTGCTATACATGCATTCTCCTTATAAGGTTATTCAATAAGAACAACTCTGTCATTCCAATAAACATTATGACAAGCCTTAATTCAAACTGTTACCGCCTCATGATTAATTAACTAAATTAATTATTGATCTGAAACACTTTTTAGTTAAGAAAAAAAACCAAGTGATCACTGTCTACGCAGGTTCTTTCAAACCATTGTCTAAATCGCCTTTTTTTAAATCGTGATTATTTTTGTTTTGAAAATGCATTTAGCTTTCTATTTTTATTTGTTTTTACATGAACTTTAGAGGCTTGCATACTTCTTACTTCAAGGTTGGTAATGAAATTTATTATCATTATTTTCGTTATTTGAGTGATATTTTTATGATGATGATGATGATAGTCATAACAAAGTCTGCGAAAATCTGTAATTGGAGCTTTTTTCAATCAACATGATGTATACTTATATGTTATTGTTATCTGTTTGGTTTTCCTAATATAAAAAAGTGGCATAAAAACAACGTATCGTTGTATTAATAATAATATTCGTTTTTTTCGCATCATCTTTAATACAGTATACACATAAAATTAAATACAAGAAGATAAAAAAACAAAAATCAAAATCAAATAAATAAATCGAAAAATGAAATTAAAAAAAAAAAAATTATAATAAAAATAAGGAAAACAAAAAGGTCTCAAAGTTTCAAGAGTGGGCCATCCGCGTACAGCGAGGCTTGAACCCAAATAGCCGACTCCTGAAGTTGGCAACTTTAAAGCGCACCGTGGCTTCAAAGCAGTTTATTCCTGAGATAGCAAACATACCGGAGGCACTGCAGAACCTTGGTAAGCGGTTCGGTATTATTTAATTTAATAATTAAAACATTTGCGTAAATAAGTAGCAAAATTAACAAGTGCACAGAATGCGGAATCTAATCTACTTTACTTCATCTTTCATCACTCGATAAATTATAAGCACCGTAATAAATAATCCAAAATCGGTGAGAATATTTTATACTGTTTGGCTTTTTATTGTTCTGCATTCGCCATTTTTAAAACAATAACATAAATATCGCGAGTTTGCAGCAAGATAATGCAATAATGCAAGTGGCGAGTCGAGAAATGCACGCGATGCAACTGGAACGGCTAAGGTGCGTTTATCAATGCTATTTTCAAAACTGCTTTCATTAATCATTTATGACATCTCAACAGAGACAGAGTAGTCTAGAAACTAATATGGATTAACTAGACCTGACGTATTATACCGTTGCGATGCGAAATGGGGAACATTGTTATGTGGCCACTTAACTCAGCCGATGATAGGTCAAAGTCCTGTAAACGCCTAAATAATCCATATTTTCCAGAGATTTTCCGTCTCGATAAGATGTCAATTAATGCAAGGGCATCATTCGGATCTTAATGTTATTTGATTACGAAAAATACCTAAATTGAAAATCTATGCAGTTTTTCATAAATTTACACCCCTTTCATATAAATAATCAATTTTTCTTAGTTTCAGGAATGAATTTGTGGCTATTTTGAGACTATTATTAGCCTACGATAATTTTTCATAGGTGATTTCATATCTGATACCTTAGACTGGCGCTGAAGCGTAAGACTTATCATCTTGTCTTCGTGTAACAGATGATCAAGGTTCGCTGCACGTGTGTACCAATGCAGTGCCCTATGCACCATTGGGTGCCGATAAGGGAGAGTAGTAGTAGTACATTGTTTTCTTGTGTGCATAGTAAAATAAAATTAGTTTAAAAAAAAATTGAATCCAATTTTTCTGAAAGCAGGTACGTTTATTACTAGTTGACTACTTTGTTTATTGTCTGATTTAGATTGAAAAACGGACCGTCGAGTACTTCAGCATTATAAATATGCAACTCCTTGCTGCATATCAAATGCGTACACTTTTGATAAGGTCTACAAATAAAAATCTTCAGGCCGAGACAAAATACGCGAAATGGCAGCTGCCCATAAAATACTACTATTATTACACTAATTAATATATACAGTACACGTATTAATATATAGCGCAAACTTATTATAACCTGCAAATTGCCTCCTGCGCTTAAATATTTAGATTTCCCAACACGTACACCACACTCCACACACAAACCACAACAAAACATACACATGACATAACACTTTAACCTAGAAATATTTAATATTTCCTTTTTTCTACAAAATAAATGCCATATCAATCAATGTTGTAATAAATCAAGTGGCCACTAAACCCAGCCAATGCTATAAGCCCTATAAACGCCTAGATATCCATATTCCCTTCCAAACTTCTCGTCTCTGTTGAGATGTCAAATTGTAATTATTTTTTCAATTAAATTGCCATTCTTTCTACAATCCTACAACTGAATCAGCCCGCTCCTTCTATCTGTCAGGCTACACCCGTCCTAACTCGTTTCACCGGAAGTTCCTAAACGGGACTTGAACCAAGTAACTCGGGTAAGTGCAAATATAACCACTTATCCAATAATATTATTACTCAAATAAAGAACTTAAATTTATTGGATTATTACGGAACAGCGCTAGTAATTATATTGATTGTTTTTGAATTAGCTGAAGCTTTTGAACGAGTTAAAAATAAAATATTAACGCTTTTAAAATGTTTAATTTTTGTAATTTAATTAAACCTACAATAATAATTGAATAATATTTCGTATCACTACTATTATACAAGAGTATAATTGTTCCACATATAGACTACTGCTCATCTATATTATACCTTAGTAATGAACGAGAGCTAAAAAAGTTACAAATTTTGCAAAACAAAGCCATTCGAATCATATAGTGCAGTAGAAGAACAAACATTAAAAAAAATATCAAACTTTGGAATACTATGTCAATCGACCAAAGTATTCAATGTTATGTTGATAATGAAATTAACAAAATTGTAAAGGGGATAATTCCAAGATATTTGCAAAACAAATAACTTTTTTCATAAAAAAATTACCAAATGATTTTTCAATCTAATAACTTCATAAATTGAGATAATAAAATTAAAATCAGCATTTTTTAGTATGGCGTTTATTCACTACGTCATCAATAGGCATCTACGTCATCACTGGACATCTACGTCACACGTACCGTGTATTGGCCTAAGTGCTGGAGTCTTTAGACGGTGGAATTTGATAATGAGTGGTGTTATGAAATTAACCCTAGGTAGCGAATATTTTTAGAAAATTTGTATGAAAATACCTCTTATAGTGAATTTATGTTTTCAGTAAAAAATACATTACAGTATTAAATATATAAATTACGTTTTTATTACTAATAAAATGTTAGTAAAATGAGCAATCTTCGGTCGTCAATTTATGTATTATGTGTAAGAAACTATGCATTTTTTCCAAATTTTTAATGAATATTTTTAAGTTTTCTAAAAGATTGTAGGTGATTTTCCTCATTCCAGGAGCTCAATCACAGATAACTATCGACGTAGTTAAAAACGTGCTAACCACGTGATAACGCTAACGATTTGACCGATCACAATGAACATACGTTCATACCACGTTCGCCGATCCGAGCATTGCCGCAGCAACGCTCGGAGATGCTCGGCACGCGATATCGCGGCCAAACGTCAAACGTCAAATCAACGCGCTTGTCGGATTGTTTATTATGTCGACTACTTTTCTCAATATTTGGCTTGCTGAACGCCGGCTAAATGCAATACGGCACTCGAGAAAGATTGAATGAAGATATGTGCGAAGAATATATATCTCGGGAAAGGGCTCGCGACTTAATGCGCTCGTTTAATAATCCCGATCGATAACTTTTAACGCGTGTTCCATTGTGATCGCGAAAACGTTAAACATCCATGGGTAAGAAATCGTTATCATGTCGCTTATTACCGAGTCGATAGGGATCTGTGATCGAGCAACTGGGTGTTTGTAATGTTGATCAACATCGACCTATAATAATTGATAGTTGCCGACTAGGCAATAAGCCCGCCAATGTACACCACTGCATGTACAAAAAGTTAAATAAATAAAATAAAAAGCAGTGTATCATTAAGTCGGTAAAAAGATGTGATAGAGTGGGATTCGAACCAAATTTCAAAATCCGCACCTTAGTCACGTGGCCACAATTCGATGAGACAAAAAAAAAATCTCCATAATATCCCGAATGTTAACACATAATATAAAACGTAATAATTAATGTAATAGTATTTCAAATGTGATACCTTCGACTGTCGCTGAAGCGTAAGACGGATCATCTTGTCTGCAGCAAAATATCGAGATTCGCTGCACTCGGTTTACTAATGCAGTGCCCTATGCACCATTGGGTGCGGATAAGGGAGAGTAGTAGCAATAATAATAATTTATTTACACATGATGCATTGGGCAGTACATTAAATGCAGCGTATCTCGTAAATTTATTGAAATATGAAGCCAAGATTTTAACCGTGTTATTAAATTTTATATTTATGGGATGGTTTTGCTGAAACCGGTAGTCGAAAGAAAACAATCAAACAATCAATTTAAACCGGGTTGTGGTCTAGTGGTAGATTCGAGGATTCCGGATTAGAATCTCTAGGTTCGAATCCCACTCCAGCACAACTTGTTTCCTGCTTTCTAACACAGTTATTTCCGACTATTTCAGATAGAGCTCAAATGTTTCTTTTTAATTAAAAAAAAAATTAATAAAAAAAAAAAAATTAAAAAAATGCTGTGAACCAAATTATATTAATGTTGGTATGATTTATGATGTTTGATGTAATTTCTTGGTGTTGCCAAAAAAGGTTTTAAAAACATATTTTCGCACTTTATCAAATAGAGTTTTTTTTATTATTTAACCCGTCAAACGCCTCGCACCTGTGATATTAAAAGCAAGCTGTCAAACAGTCTTGTCCACCCTTTTTTTAACTTCCATCACATTCGTCCATCGTCCTCCAAGGATAGTGGCGTGTGTGCTTAATTATTAAATTATATTAGGTTTTGGTAGGGGACCCTAAAAGCGAAGATTTTTCTAACGTTTCATCTCGAGCTCGTAAGTAGAATTAAAATCTCGTAAATCGTTTTTTGTATGTAAATGATTCGCACTATTTATAGAATTTTATTTTTTAAATTTTTTTTAACCACCTCAACAGGCCAGGAAGCCCAATTACAGAGGGGAACAACGTCACAAACACCCAGGCTTGAGAAAAATCACTTTTGATTTTTTTTGTGTTCTCACCGGGAATCGAACCCGGATCCTCCGTATCGTGAGTCTAGCGTCTTAGCCATTACGCTACGGAGAATGCCACTAATCAATATTTCCTACTATTTACACGACGTAACGGAAGCTGACTAACACTAATTTATTAAAATCATAACCAACTTATTCTTTCTCCTGCGCTTAAATATTCAGAACCTATTTCCTAACACTTCCACCACACTCCACACACGTACCACAATACAACATAAACATTTCACATACTTGTTTCCTCACTCATGATGTCCTCAGAAATTTATTTTGTGCATTGTGTTGTGCACTTAATTGGTGTTATCTTATACACCGTGTCCCACGATGAGACCGCGAAACTCCGGAGGGTGATTGTTCATGGTATTCTGAGAAAAAAATCCTTATAAAGTTTTTGATCCGGGCATTTCTAATAATTAATTTAAAAAAAAGTATTCATAAAAAGCGACGAGTGTAATACTGGCTTCTGTTTGAAGTGCTAGCGGCGGCGGGGTGGTGGTGGGCGGGGAGGAGTGGGGGTCCGCTCTGGTACGCCTTGTACGGACCTTCAAAATTCTAATTTCGAATATGTGATTTCTTCGCGCTTATTGGTGCAGGTCACGTGGTGTGAGCCAGTTCAAAAATTGACGGTATTACACGCGTAAATTATTATTCATATTTTAATAATTTTTTTTAAGAAATTAGAATTGAGTTTTTTGAAAAACTTTGTTAAGATTTTTTTCTCAGAATATCATGAATAATCACCCTCTAGAGTTTCGCGGTCTCATCGTGGGACACGGTGTATATATTGCCTTGAAATATTAATGTCAATTTATTATACCTACATTGCACAGGTGCATAACATTAAAATATAAATAAATAAATGATGTATGATAATAAAGGTGATGTTTAATTGTAATAAGGTGAATAATCTACTATAATTTATATTTATTGTTTTTTCGTATATAAAATAAGGTAAAAATTAAATTAAGTTCTTGTGAACCGGAATAGAAATACGGTTTCGATTCCTATTTCGATTAAATAAATAAATCCGCCACTCTAATCACTAGCAAATTTACATTTCGGGTGGATAAAAATTCTTTTTTCAACTGATTAAGGTTATATCAAAAGTCCTGATGAATAGGACGTAAGCTTAAGTCAGAATTGCTTAGAAAACTAGAAAAAAAAGCATGTTTCTTTTTTTTTTTTAAATCTCGAAAACGCAGCCAACCAAAAAAAATTGAGTCACAAAGTAATATTAACGTTAAAACTTTAATTAAAATAAATTTTCTACGTATCTCATATAGTCATACGGCATTACGTCACGGGCATTTGTGATTTGACCCTTAAATATCCACGATCCCTTCCTTTCTTGTCCTCTCTGATGAGATTGAGATAAGTATTAAATATTAATTGTGCCGTTGACCGGCGCCCCTACCTTGATACTATTTCACCCAGTAATGAATATTCCACAAACTTCATTTAACTTCACTTGACTTCAATTATCTTCCATGGCGTCACGCCAACCCTTCAAATACTGACACTGACAGAATTAACATTTTTTAATTACTGCCCGTTTTGTGTGAAAAATCTTCTCTCTGTTGCCATTATTACACACCATAAGCGAAACACCATGGATAAAAAGATGAGGTATGAGGAATTTCGGTGGTGTCATTTCGTGTACACGAAGAAACTTTAAAGTATTTTTGAATGAGGAAGCTTTTCTAAAATGCACAAAAAAAACAAAAAAACAAAAAAAAAAAAAGTGTTTGTATCGTCTTATTTTTTATTAATTTATTTATCTCAGTTAACAAATAAAATAACAAAAAAAAAGATGATACGAACACGCATCTAGTCAATATCTAAAATGTGTTTAAAAAAATATAGCTATAATGTTAAATTTCCAGGGAGAAAATCTAGGAATACATTTGTATGGGAAGCGGCCGCCAGTCATGTGGTGTGGTATGCTCTTAAGCGACGATAATATAATGTAAGATGGATGGCTCGGCGTGTTAAAATGGGCGTGGCATAACACATCAACCATTTTATATAAGTATAGTCGGGTATGGTAATTTCTGATAATAATTAATATTATTATTATGAGGCTCACAGCACCCAGCACTTATTATTCAATAATTAAGGTTAACTCTTTTGCAACGACTGATTTCTTTCAAATGTGATACCTTGGACTGTCGCTGAAGCGAAAGACTGATCATCAAATGATCAAGATTCACTGCACTTTAGACACGGTAGTATTATATTTTTCAAGTATGGAATGTAACTTGTCAATAAAATTCTTGTTTGAAGCGAAAAACGGTCGGTGTTTGTAATAACTTGAAAACGGTTAGGAACGAATTTCAATTGAGTCTAAATGATACTACTTGTAATAGATTTAAAAAAACTGGATTTTACTCATGACTGTCTTGCATCAAATTGCAATTGATATCTCAACAAAGACGAGATATTTAAGAGGGAATATGGATATCAAGGCGTTTACAGGGCTTGTGACTTGTCATTGCCTGGATTAAGTGTTGTTTATAAAATCAGCTAAAGTAATTAATGTCACAGAATTGTCTGATGTATAATTTAGAAAATGTATGAGGAGATTCCAGATAAAATAAGAAATTAACAAAATGTAAAGTTATTAAGGGTTAAATGTAAAAAAATAAATGTGTAAAAAATATTAGTGAAGTATTATATTATAGCTAAATTGAAAAATGTATAGTGGTAGGATAAGAATAATTAGGAGAAAAATTTTTTTTTTTGTGTAATGTAATAATATTAGTCTATGTAAAAATTATAAAGTACTAAGTAAATATAATAATTTTAAAAAAAGTAAAAATATGAGTTATACATACATTAAATGGAAGAGTTAGGCGTTTCTTTAATAACTTAATCGATTAGTTAGAAAAAACGGAGTTTTTTCACTAAGGCCTATAATCGCCTAATACTGATTACCATTGTCTTCTGCCCCATGTATTCCCGTACAATGCGTTCCTATTCAAATTAGTTTCAGGCAATTATGAGCCTTAGTGAAAACGGAGATTTCTTACTTTGCTACTAATAGTCTCAATTACTAACATGTTTTCTTATATAACATACTACTACTATTACTTTCTCTTATCCACCCCCAATGGTGCATAGGGCACTGCATCAGAACACCAAGTGCAGTAATTCATTTTATTACATGAAGGTAAGATGGTATCACGTATGAAATATTTTTATGTGATAATCACATTTATATGAATAATATTTCATGCTACTTCATAACTGAAATAAATAAAATGTAATCAATAAAAAATATTTACATGCTATTTCATATAATATTTACATACTACTTCATAATATTTACATGCTACTTCATATAATATTTACATGCTACTTCATATAATATTTACACGCTACTTCATATAATATTTACACGCTACTTCATATAATATTTACATGCTACTTCATATAATATTTACATGCTATTTCATAATATTCACATGCTACTGCATATAATATTTACATGCTTCTTTCCCTTATCCGTACTTTACGAAATGATTTTAGAACCGACGCGACGGGGTTAAAAATGAAGGAAAAGTAAAAGTATGTATAATTTATTATTGTTGAATTAAAAAAGCTTAAGAAAAAGCTCGTCAATTGAATAAAGTTTTTGTACCAAGAAAACAATAGATAGTAAGTGACACTTAAGATACTGATAGAGATTTTATGTTAGTTTTATGTATAATTGTAGAAAACGAGCATAGAAATCGTGGAAATGTGGATAAGGACATTGAGAGAAGGGTTAGTGCCGGAAACAGAGTTAATGGTGCCTTGAAATCGATATTGGCAAATAAGAACTTATAGAAAGAAGCAAAATTGGCAGTACACAACGGAGTTCTGGTACCAACCCTTATGGTACCAACCCTTATGGAAGCCCGGTGTTGAAAAAAGAAGGATGAAAATAGACTGAATGCTGTTGCGATCTCTCAGGCGAATATGTGTTAAGACTATGTATGATAGGTGTACAAATGTCGAAATTAGAGCAGAGAGTGCAAGGCTGAGATAAGCATTATCGACAAAATTAAGAAAGGGCTTTTACGATGGTTTGGTCATGTGGAGCGAATGAGTGATGAAAGAACGGCTAAAAGAAGTTTATATGCAAGTGTGCCTGGATGTAGAAGCCGAGGAAGGCCAAAAAAGACATGGCATGACCAAGTACGACAAGAACTTGATAGTGGACATGTGAAAAGTCGGAATAATCGGCGTATGTGCATGAGAAGATGTATGAATGTAGAGGAAGCAAAGGAAGTATGTCAGGACAGAGTGGTATGGCGTTCTATCCTCTCTGCCTACCCCTACGGGGAAACGCGGCATGATGGTTAGTTAGTTAGTTAGTTAAAAAGTACACATGTTTAGCGTGTTTTTGTACATATATATTATGTAAAAATCGTGCAAAATTATAATTATGATAAAAAAACCTAAAAGCAAAATATAAAAATTATGTATAAGAATAAACTCCCCAAGAAAAAAGGGTGTTTTAAAATGTGATCTTCCGTCTAGGTTGGTTGATCATGGTTCGATAAAGTTAATAAAAAAATCTTGGCACTTACAGCCTCGATAAAAATAATTCCTTCGTGGAACAAGTAATTTCTTCAACTTTCATGCATTTTTACATTCTAAATGGTATTCTCACGTGATCTTTCACATGCGAATCAGTTATGATGTGTGATTTTTTAATTGGGTGTGCGCTAGAACAATTGGACTTGTATTTATTATAACCCTCTCGTGAATGTGGCATTTGTAAAAGAGATAATTTATCTGGGGTATAAACCATTATTTCAATAAATATTTATGGTAAAAAAATATTATCCGGGTATGACTTGCGACCTAGTGGAAACATAGCGTACTTTTTAACGCTCTAAAACTCAAAAAATAGAAATAATTTTATCGAAAAAAGCTCTATAATATATATTTCAACTGGCGATATTGCCATTACTTATAACTATCAAAGCAATCAAAAATAAAAACTCAAGTTCCTAAACAGAAATAAAAACTAATTTAAGCAGCAAAACTTTTGTAGAGCAAGTTATAGGTATTATGTATTTAGTCATAGAACCTACACCTAGCTTATAACAGGTCGATGTGCACAATGGTTATTTTGATCATCGAATAATTTATTACCGGTCATAAGAATAAACTTCACATCTATACATGGTGTAATAAAACAGGATGAACAAGCGTGAAATTAGTGAATCTACAAAATATTTGCAGTCGATTTTGTAGTTTTTTTTTTTATTTTGTCCCAAAGTTTTCGATATTTTTTTTTGATAAATTTTTGCAAACTGTTACTACCTACCAATAAATACTGAAATACTACCTACCCAAAAATAAAACAGGATTTTAATATGAATTTGTGCAGTTTTACTTAATCTGCAGTAGGGGCACGAGTTCGTGGCGCTCGAAAGGAATGCGGCTAGTGCTGTACCGCTACACTATCTTGAAAATCGATATCGATATAAATCGACAAGTACGATTAAAATATTTAAACAACGCGTGTTACTTTTAAAGAAGAAGTTGGTAATATTTTTGCTAGATGAGTATAGTATGTCAGTACACGTGGTCTGGTATACTGTTCGTTTATGGTTGAGATGAATGATCGACTATGTTCATAACTATTCCAATATTATTCATGTAGTTAAAACTTAGTAATTAAAATTTTCACTGGTTTTTAATTAAATAATCTTCTTTTTAAGCTTTTGAGTAAGCAAAATAAGTAGCCATTTAAAAGCATCTTATTCCAGAAACCATTTTCAATAGACCCCAGCTAGTTATGAACAGGTTTTTAACTTTAAATGCACATTTTATGTAAATATATACGATTTTACTTCGGAATCCTGCAGAAGGATATCGTCTACTACTAAGCAACACGAAGGTTTAAGAAAACCATATTAATAAATTAGATACATATCTGTTAAGTTACATTTTTTCCACTAGGGCGACTGTCATACTGTAACATACAAGCGCAAGCCTAGAATTATGTAATAAGTTATAGAATTATATTTAATGTTTGTGCGTGATAGAAATATGAAAGCTAAATACGGTAATTATTTAGGCATTAAGAAAGAACAGCGTGCTTTGATTAGGAATAAAGGACTTGTAAATAAAAAAAATCTGTTAATGCAGAAAAAAAAATTAAAAATCTTAAAATCGTCGGCGTAATTTTTTTATAAATTAGAAAATTAATAAGCGAGATATAATCATTTAAAATTTGATTTTTGTAAAGATTTTGTATGAAACACGAACGGTGACAACGCGATGTAACAAATTAACAAGATTCACTGCACTTGGTGTAACGATGCAGTGCCCTATGCACCATTGGGTGCGGATAAGGGAGAGAAGTAGTAGTAGTAGTGTGTAGTGTTTGTACGTTGGCGTTGGGCGACCCAGCAAGAGGTCGCAGGTTTGATTCCCGAAGGGGGTCAATTTGAAATGTTTATTTACATATGTTTTTTACATAAAAATGTTCCATATACAGGGTGTAACAAAACTCTATGTACAACCCGAAAACTGGTGAATCTACATAGTATTTGGAGACGATTTTGTAGTGTGACTTTTTAATCTGAGCTTGAAAAAAGTTTTTTTTTCTCCTCACAAAAGTTTTCATAAGCATGGAAAATTAAGTGAAATTGCTCAAATTCTTATTAAAACGCGTTTTTTAATTTTGTTTTCTTTATGGATGGTATTAATTTGACTAAATACATGATATTTGATAACAATTTGCAAAAACAACTTTGTATTCAATTTTCTCGAAAACTAAATGTCAAATTAAAACATTTCATTCTACAAAATCGACTTCAAATATTATGTAGATTCACTGGTTTCCCGCTTGTACGTCGAGTTTTATTACACCCTGTATGTTGCAAGTCTGATGGTTTTGCCTGTGCAGTGCCCTATGCACCCATTAGATGCGTATAAGGGAAAGTTGTAGTAGTAATCTAAAAGGACGCTCGCTGTATGATTCGTCTCTTCTTCTTTCGACACGCTCCTATGTGGGGTCATATGGATTTCTCTAGTTCCCTCCAGGAGACCTTATTGCCAGCCAACACTCCCGCCACCTCCCACGTCAGGCAATGGTGCATAGGGCACTGCATTAATACACCAAGTGCAGAGAATCTTGATCATTGGTCACATGAAGGCAAGATGATCATACGTACGCTTCAGCGCCAGTGCAAGGTATCACATATTAAATATTTTTATGTGAAAATCACATATAATTACGTAATTCTTTTAGATTTTTTTTTTTTTAACATTATTTGGTGGAATTCCATGATTCAATTATTTTAATATACCTAAATAAAAAAAATTAAATAAAAATATCTGGTAGGTACCTACACTATTAATTTGACCAGTTAGCGCCTTCACCCTGTTACGGGCATCTTCAGTCTGAAGATTATTTCAAAATGTTTTTATTAGTTGTATTAAAATAATTACATAATCCTTTTTAAATCGTACCTACACAATTCCCAATCAATTACGTAAATCGTACTGAGTTAAAATATTCTACAAATAGTAATTTTCATTAACGATTTCTAGTGTAAACATTGGTTTTTCTAGGCAATGAGAGCTCATTGCCCATTACCCAACCCATTGCACCATGGCAAATCATAAATATGATCGGATAAATAATGGGGATGTAGGTAATAAATTCATACTTAATGGTTTTCATTACTCCATTTTATTTAAATTCGAATGTTTAATTTTTATGATATCTCAACCGAGATGAAGACGCTTTTTACAATCACGAGAATGAAATGTGGATTTTAAAGCATTAATGAAAGACTAATATTATAAAGAAATCATAATTTATTTATTCGATTAAACTGCTAATTTCGTTCTTTGTATTTCATAAGGTTTTAAACGCTAATAAGTATCAGTATTAAAAATAATATTTTTATGCGTTCAAAGATAAACTATTCCGAGTTCCCCCTGGGTACTAAAACCACTGTGCTACGGAGTAAAACTGCATAATTATAGGTGCACGAACGTAAGTGATGGGTAGTTGCGTTGATTGGTAAATTTATGCACCTGTGTTATTATTGTTAAACTGACCTCCTCCATTGCTAAAATATTTGATTTTATCAAATTTATAATAAAAAATATACAATTAATCACGTATCCATCACGCAATATAATAATTTGACTATGGTCCTTAACATAACAAAAAACAGTGAAAGGATCTTGGACATTTTCGAGAGGAAGATTCTACGACGAATATACGGAGCTGTACAAGAAAATGAAGAATGGCGCTCCAGATAGGTATAACCATCAGTAGCTCAATCTCAGATGATTATCGACGCGCTTAAAAACGTGCTAAGCATTTGACCGATCACAATGAACATATCGCACCCCGGCAATAAAAGAGAGAGACAACTCAAAATTTAGAAAAATAGAGGTTTTGTACTTTTTGGTGGGTTTTTACCATCCGCACGAAATCACTTAAACAGAACTAAAAAAAGCTCTTAAACCTTTGCGACAGATGTAGAAATTACAACCAAAAAAATTGTGAAAAAATTAGGAAACAAAAAAGTTAGTGTTTTTTAGCCATTTCCCAAAAAAAGGTTGTTTTTAGAGTTGACTCTCTTTTGTTCCCGGGGTGCGATATGTTCATATCACGGTCGCGTTGCCAAGCACTATAGATAAAAGGCATACTTTGACAAATGTTTCGTTTTATTGCTTTCTCAAATTGATTTAAAGCAAATAAATGGCGTGATAAATTGTGCACAAACAATTAAAATTCTATAAAACTAAATTATTTTACTTAAGGTACTTACAGTTTTGGCGTATTTTCCAAATTTAAAGCGGTAATTAATAATCCCGATCGACAACTTTTAACGGATGTTCCATTGTGATCGCGAAAAACGTTAAGCATCCCGTGGTGAGAAATCGTCATCACGTCGCTTATTACCACGTCGATAGTCATCTGTGATTGAGCTTGTATGACCTATACGAGAGCCTCCCATCACATTAAGATAGGAAGACTCCGCTGGGCAGGCTATGTAGCAAGGATTGAGGACATCAAACCACCTAAGACGCTCCTGATCCATAAACCAATGGATCGAAGGAGTATACGAATAAATCTTTCGCCTTTCTAAACAAGCAATCAAACGTCCATTAATTCTACGAACCTTTAACTGCATTATTTGTGTTTTATAAACAACTTCAATGACGATTCGTTATCATAAGGCACAGTTAAATCGAAAATTAATACAGAAAAGAGAGAATAATTAATAAAATAAGGGGTATTACTGACAGCGATAGACTGATATGAACCTTATATCACTTTTCTTAAGAAAAAAAACTTTAATGGTGTCTGTAAAGCGGTTTACGTAGACGTTATAATTTACTTGAAAACGTCATAATGAAACTTGATGAAACATACATACTTTAGGCATTGAATTTCTAATTATTTTTACGAATTACATTATTTTGATGATAACAAAGCATCGACCGATGGAGTGGAGAGAGATAGATGCGTTCACAAACGATACGCTTAGCTCGATGTGCCTCTCTAATCGCTTGTTCCCGCGCTCTCTGCTTGCACACCTCGTCTTCAGTCGGAACGTTGACAAAGAGTCATGCATTTCGTGAGAGCAGCCGGCGATCATCTACTACTACTTTTCCCTATCGCTCCTAATGGTGCATAGGTTTCACATGCATTGGTATTATCCAATGATACAATAACCAAAAATGTTACAAAAATCTGATAACAATAATATTGTATCCTCTCTAAGTTACAGAGCATTTTACTTCAATTTTAAACAAACGCCGAAGGGTAGGCAGAGAGGAAGAATGCCACAACCACTATTTCTGGCACAATTTTATTTGAATTTCTATAAATCATGTTGTACCTATTTTTCTTTCGGCGTTCCTCGGATTTCTACACACAGGCACACTTGCATCATAGATTATTTTGCCTTTTCTTACCTTCATCATCCATGACCGAATCATCGAAAGAGACCTTTCTTATATTTTTCGGTAATGCTTATCCCATTCTTGCATTATGCTCTAATTATAATACATGGTTTTACCACACATTCGCGCTTCAAAGAGATCGCACTTCAACGACATTTCAGTGTACTTTCATCCTTTTTTTTCCAACTCCATGATTCGCTTCCATACAAAAGGGATGGTATAGTCAGTACCGTCTTTACCATAAGGGCACACGGGGCCCGTGCCCAGGGCCCCCAATCTCAGGGGGGCCCGAAGGGCCGACAATTTCTCTAACACATTATTTCTCAGAACATTTTTGTCGGCACATTACACTTTTTCACAAAATCAGTAATCTTATCAGAAGGTATTTACAAGGCACATACTACGTCATTATATTTATATCGATGACTGCGCCTATTCCTACTGTACCTAAGTTAATAATATTAATTATTAATATTATAAATAGAAAGATTTTGGCTCAACAGAAAACCCGAAAGAAACCTTTATCGTAATCGTAACCGTAAACAAAAAAAACCAGCAGCATTCCAATATCATTAAAGACATAAATAATTATATCATACTGTATTTGATTACCTATAATAAATGGTAATACTTATAAACTTATTAGTAAAAAATATGTTATTTTATAATTCGCTTTTTTTACTTTCCAAAAGGGCCCCAATATTCTTGTGTGCCTAAGGGCCTCATGCCTAGTTTAAGGCGGCCCTGGGTATAGTCTATAACAGTCTCAATATTCTTCATACCACACAAATCCGTATACTTATACTAACTTATACTCTCATTGTGTAGCTTCATTTCTCTACCACAATAATTACCTAACACTAACTTCTGCTTCTATCTTGGAACGGGTAAGCCTATTTACATAGAAACCGCTCGAAGAGAAGCCAATTATTTATGTGTATATTAATGTTAAATGTACAAAAGGCAACGGATAAAATTATTAGATAACTTATTCTCGCTCCCACACCAATAATTTTCAGTTCTTTCATACATACATATCCATATCCATGTAAATGTCGAACAACCGAGGTGACATTGCATATCCCTGTTTGACTCCTTTAGGGATGTCAAACCACGATATGAATGACCCATTTATCCTGACAACGCTGCACAATCCTTATACAAGGACGCTCACTCCATACTCCGATAAAACCATCCACAGCTTTTCTCCATTAACTCGATCAAGTGCTTTTGCAAGCTTTTTGCAAGCTTTTTGCAAGCTTTTTGCAAGCTTTTTGCAAGCTTTTTGCAAGCCTTTGCAAGCTTTTTGCAAGCTTTTTGCAAGCTTTTTGCAAGCCTCTGCAAGCTTTTTGCAAGCTTTTTGCAAGCCTTTTGCAAGCTTTTTGCAAGCTTTTTGCAAGATTTTTGCAAGCTTTTTACAAGCTTTTTGCAAGCTTTTTGCAAGCTTTTTGCAAGCTTTTTGCAAGCTTTTTGCAAGCTTTTTGCAAGCTTTTTGCAAGCTTTTTGCAAGCTTTTGAAAGCTTTTTTTGCGAGAAAAGCTTTTGATTTTTTTTTGCAAGAAAAGCTTCTGTCGTATTGCGCTAAACTAACAACTCCGTCGTATTGCGTGATTACTAACTAACAAACCATCACGCCAGAGAGGATAGAACGCCATACAATTCTGTCCTGACGCACTTTCTTCGCTTCCTCTACATTCATAAATCATTCTCATGGACACTCGCCGATTATTCCGACTTTTCACATGTCCACTTTCAAGTACATGTCGTACTTAATCGTGCAATGTTATTCTCGACCTTCCTCGGCCTCTACATCCAGGCACACTTGCATTTTAACTTCTTTTAGCCGTTCTTTCATCACTCATTCGTTCCACATGACCAAACCAACGTAAAAGACTTTCTATTAATTTTGTCGATAAATGCTTATCTCAGCCTTGCACTCTGCTCTAAATCGACATTAGTGCACCTATCGTACACAGTTTTACCACACATTCGCTTGAGAGATCGCATTTCAACAGCATTCAGTGTACTTTCATCCTTTTTTCCCAACTCCATGATTCGCTTCCATACATAAGGGTTGGTACCAGAACTCCGTTATGTGGTGCCAATTTAGCTTCTTTCGATAAGTTCTTATATGCCACTTACTATTGCTTTTAAGGCACCATTTAGAGAAGGGCTAGGGCCGGAAACAGAGTTGATATTAATAATTCTACCAAACACTAAACTTTCCGTGGAGCTAATGAAATATTAGTAAATCTACTGAACACCGTACATTTTGTGGCGCCTGGTAACTATAGGATTTTACTCAAGAAACCAACCACAGTTTTCCACTTATAATGTTTCTACTGATCACTTTACATTGTGTGGCGCTAGTGTATGATTTCATTAGTCAAGAAACCAACCACAGTTTTCTGATATTTTTAATTCTTACTACCGAAATGTGTCCTTGCTAAGTTTTATTAGTTTTACTATTGACCGCTAGATTTTTGTAGAAACAGAACGATTGATCGTTGCCTAACGCATGGTAGATGGGTAATTGAATAATTTTATCGAACCAACAATGTTATTTAACATATTGCGTGTTGTTAGTTATAGCGTCCTATTTATCTACCAATATCCTAGTAATTAAATTACACTCTGGATGTCCTATGATCGAATTCCCACTAAGATGGCTTGATTCTTATTATTTATTAGGCTTTATTGAAATAGTATTTATAAATTTAGATAGGTATGTGCAAGTACCTCATAATATCATCGCCAAATATTTAGCAATAATTTATTAGGTATCAAAGTAATTAAATGTAAATATCCTAATCCACTATTATACTCGTACATATATATAGTGATTGGATTGTACAAACTGTTTCAAAGCTAAGCATTTAAAAAGAAAGACACATTAGAATTCTTATGATTTGTAAATATTTAGAGAATAATGGGTTAAAGAAAAGTAAAAATGCATGATGTATATTTTAAACAACATTGTTTTTATTTAAAAATAATTATAACTAGCCAATCTCGGCAATAATTAAGGGTAATTTTGTAATTAATAATGACACGTCCAAGCACATAAAATAAACATAAAAATTATACAAAATAACCTTTTTCTAATACAAAGTACTAAATTTTTGTTACCGAACGTAAAACACATTGATGACCATGGTCAAATTTCGAAATAAATTTTTTACCATTTTTATTAATTGCTTAATTTTAGTCCGAACCTTAAATATATAAAGAAATTTTGATTCTAAATGTCTTACATTTTTTTCGTATAATTTACAATTTTTACAATTTTGTTTTATAGTTTATCCAAAGCATGTCATCATCAATATAAATAAAATAAATTTTAAAACTAAATAACATAATTAAAATGCGATTATTACAAATAATAAAAAAATGTTCACAGTAATTGGTAGATACATTTATTTTATTCTACTGAACACCGAATATTGCATAATTAAACATTCAATTACAAACAAAAGTTCCTGATAATTCCCAAAAATACCAGAAAAAAATCAATGTAATAATTTGTGATTTTCTATTTATTAAGTACAAGATTTTTTTTATTTGCTTTATTTTTTTATATATTTTTTTATTCATTATTTTCTGCATTACATTGATTACGGCTGTACGTAGGTATACTTGTCCAATATTATAATAATAATTTTAATGTATTTAATATTTCTAAGTATGTATGTTATCTATTATACATGAATACATGAGCGCTTGGGTGTGATAGTTGTTAGATATTTTCTTAATTGTATATTTCATCATCATCAGCATCATCATATCCTATCCGCTCCCTAAGTGGAGCATATGGATTTCACAAACTGTCTCCAGGCCAAGCGATCGGCCGCCAGCTCAAATATATTAATTAAAAACCTGATGTTTTTCTTTAAATGCACTATTTAATTGCAATGTATTGACTAAAATATTTTAAATTCAATTGGTTTTAAGGCGATTAGTTGGATTTATTCATAACAATAGCGGCTTACGTCCATTTTACGAAATTAAAATCACAAATTTCTTGTGAAACATTCACGCGCCTGGATCGTAATAATATGTGTTTATATTTGATTTAATGCCCCGATATCTATGCATCTTTCTGATTTGCGCCGTTTTTGTAGCGAATACTGCATTTTATGTGCAATTATTTCACCCTATGTGGGCTGAATACATTACAAGAAAATCGCATCAAAACACCGCATTTAAAGAGTTATAGTATATTTTTCAAACAAACTTCATGCAGTTGTAATTTCTTCATAAATTATTTAACATTTTCACTGCGGTAGAAAAAAAAAATATCGTTCACACCTTTGGAATGACCGTATCCTTTTTGATATCTTTTACGCACGTAATAAAATAACATATTTGTATTTCGAAATGCCCTTAATTCTTATAATTATGGAAATAACATTTATGGCAAAGTTACAAAAAGGTAGACTTCGAAAAATATTCAATAATTATAAGTCTTATTAGCTACAAACATGGAGACTACAATATTGTAATGTAAATACGACTTGAACATTGAATTGAACATTAGCGTAAATAACCGAGTTAAATTCAGTTGAATTTTAACCCTTCCTGTTTTTTTTAAACGCAAGTATGTTCAAATAACTTAACCTAAATACTATAGAGATAATAATGTTTCAATGCATAAGTAAAAGTTAATATCTAACGTTATTATATAATCAAAAACCTGTCTATGTTGGCTAAATGTTTAATTATCAATTAATTCTAAACATTAAGGAATATAAATGTTTCTTAACTACTATCTGTAAAAGCAGTATTAAATATTAAAAACACATATAAAATATTTACTGACTTGTCAAAAAGTAATTCCTTACGATAAGAAAATAAATAATAATATTTAATAAAGATTAACGTTAACAAAATTATAATCACAAATATAAACAATTCAAAAATAAGTCATTCACTTAACAACTATAGTTAAAACTTTAAATTAAACATAATTATATTTATTTATAACAACGAAATGCATTACTGTATAATCGATGAAAAACTGAGAAAGATTTGTTAGACGGATATTAAATTCTAGGCCATTATATTCGATAGTAATATAATAATTGCAAATAATATAACCATACTGAAAATTAGTAATAAAATAATATTTTACTAAATATGGCAACGTGTTTCAAATAGTTTACGTATAATAATAATAATATGTCTAAGGGCATGAGGAAATACAAATAGAGTGCGAAAAATACCAACTTTAAAAGTTTTTTTGACGAAACTGTCCGTATATTTAACCTTTTGACGAAGGATACTTAAATATCAAGCGCTCATGTATATAGAACATGTATATTAAGATTATTATAATTATAACTATAAATAGTCATATAACATAAAAAAATAGTAACCAAATCCGGTTCTATTGCAACTATTCATTTAAAAAACTTCACGAGATTTAAAAATTCAACTAATGATGGTAATTATAAAATTAACATAATTTAAACAGTACTTGTGTCCCTTGTTTTTTGTATAAATGTGTATAATTTTTGTTGTCAATATTTAATTTTACAATTTTGTTACGTAATTTTTTACTCCAGGAATTGTCTGTCGGTTTTAAATGTAATTTTCATAATAGTACATTATTTTTATGTCGTGTGATATTGAGTCAAGATTTTCCGTTTCGGTTTTTCCAAAAGCTTTAAATTTTGTTTTCATTTTTTGCAGTGTTTGTCATATTTTTTAATGTTTATAACTTGTACTTAATTGATTTAAATTGATATAATATTTTATATCAACAATGTATTTGTACAAATTATGTATAAAACAATATTTATTAGTCCTTCAAATATTAAAGAAAACTTACCTAAGTAGTGTTTTATAAAAAAATCATTGCACAGAATCATATATTTTCTTAATATAATTAAGTATGTAACAATTGTTTTCACAAATGTACAAACAAAGCACAAGAATTCTAAATCAGCTCTGAACACAAATCGTTCAAAAATATGTAACATTTCTTAAACAATAAGCACATTATTAATATATTTTATTAAAAAAATATTAAACATAATTTTTACACTCAATAAACTTAATATTTTCAGTTAAAAATGTTTTTTTCTAGGAATAACAACACGTCACGTTCCAAAAGATTATTTGTTTTTGAGTTTTTATTTTGTTTATTATTTATTTTGGAAACTCAATAAATACGGTTTTTTAATTTTAAACATTAAATTTAATAAGTACTAATAATGCCAAATATTAATAAATAATTATTGTTATTTTCCTACTTAATCAATTTATACAATTTTTAAGATACATACACAATCTCTTAATTCGACCGAAATGAAATTTAGGAACTATTTATTTTTGTTTCAATTTTAATAATTAAAATTCTT
Source organism: Micrasema minimum (assembly GCA_022494985.1). Classification (NCBI taxonomy): domain Eukaryota; kingdom Metazoa; phylum Arthropoda; class Insecta; order Trichoptera; family Brachycentridae; genus Micrasema; species Micrasema minimum. The sequence continues at coordinate 75,651 of JAGVSP010000279.1, read as the reverse complement.
GTAGATATTTTACATTAGTGTTTTATTTGTGAATGTTTTTTCGAGTCCAAAACACCATTTAAAAAGTACATTTAATATTGCGTATTTTCCATATTAATTCTATTTTTTCATATTGACCGAGACAAATTTTACATTATATAATTAAAAATTCTATATTTATTGGTTTCCATATAATATCCGAATGTTTATCACATTTTTGTTCGTGTTTTAAATAATAATTAGAATTCCGAAAATTTTTGTGTTTTAAAAAAATGTAAGTAATTAAATAAAAAAGTTCTTAAAGATTATTTCGAAACAATATTGTTAATATAAAACAATTTCAAATATCTCGGGCTATTGCAAATTGATTTTATTTCGTACATCAAAACGTCATTATTATTAAAATGACATCTTAATATTAATTCATATAAACGTAAACATATAATTTAAATGTCATTTTTGATTGTTTGAAATAGTAAATTGAATGCACTGTAGCAGAAAGATTAAAATATTCAGACATTAGTATTAATTTTTATTACCAAAATTGTGTACAAGCAAACTATCGCTTTGTGTATAAAATTCTTATGTTAATCGAGTTTTAAAACTTTTCTACTTAACATTTGAATTTGACCATTGCTGTGTTCTGTGTATTTTAACATCAGTCAGCTGCATCTGTGAACAGAGCACAGCTCTTAGAAAAATTTGAATTCTTTTTCCAATGACATAATTTATATTATTGTGTCCGCACAGAAGCTAGTATCGCACACAAGCGGTTAATACTTAATTCTTAAAATATCTGAATACTCTAATATTTCTATCAAATTACCAGTGTTTTCACGGTTTGCGCATTCAAATTAGTATTTCACAAGTTTCAAATATTTTTTTACCGAAAACTTTTACCAAGATGTTAACTCAAAATCGTTTTTGAATTTGTTTTTTCTGAATCAACTGACAATCCTTCATATCATATTTGCGATTTCAATGATTGAATTTTGTAAATTCAACCGTTGATATGGCACATGGCATTTGCAAACAAATGCCTTAGAGTTTCAAGTGATGAGTAAGTTTTAATACTGCTATTGTGTTGTATGGGCTATAAGAAATACTATTCAAGTATTTGTTAATATTCTGGGCTATTGATGTATGTATGTAATCAATCAATTATAAACAATTGTGGTAAATTATAATGCGTTATCTGTAATACATAATTATTTATATCTGGGTTATTGTTCCTTGAAATTATTATCTGATCTTGTCCATTTGGACAAGATTCAACGGCAAATTCTTCTATTTTGTTCAGTTGTTAGGATGTCGTTAGATTGTATGGATTTGTGGTATGTCAAAGTGTCAGGTGGTATTGACACGCGGTTGTTTTTTTAAAAAATAATCACGTTTTAAAAAATAAAGGCAATCTTGATTTAAAACCAACCCTACTCAGTTTAAATTTAAAACCTGCGCGAATGCAAAATCGCATAATATTTCGGAAAACCTTCGCTGGTTGTTCCGCGAACTAGAAATTTAAAAGTAGAACTGGAACTCTTCCTTAAATATTATTCTATCTACCTTCCACGCCATTTTCAAAAGTTGATTTTTAAAATTCGAAGCCCCTTTAAATAAAATTACAAAAAAAACTACTTAGGAAACCATATACCTACTTTTTATAAATATATTGTTTTTAATAGTGTCCAAATGTCCAATATTATTTTAAAAAAAACATTTTATTTTGAAAACAGAATGCCTTGTTTTTTTTTAAAATTCGTTCGATTTTATTGTTATTTTTAAAACGTGACTATTTTAATTATAATTATTACAATGTTAGGTACTATTTTATTTTTTACAATGTTGACGTTGTTGTTATGTTGTTGTTCTGTTGTTATTCTATTATATTGTTCTCGGTCAATTAATATTAAATTATTTTCCTAAAAGCATATCTATTGCTCATTTACAATATTTACAGAAAAAAGTTGAATTTCGAATCTCACATTTACCAAAATAAAAAAAATAAAAAAAAAACAACTCCTAACGGCCAAAACCTATCCAGTTTTAAAAAATTTTAATCAAATAATCTTATTTACAAATTTCAGTAGGTATTATTTACATTTTTCAGTTCAATATTAGGAATGAAAAAATAAACAATGATTTGTTTATTTTTACAAGTCCACGTTTATATTTTTTTAGTATTCTTTATAAAAATGTATGAGGTTTGAAAGTAGGAACATTGTTTTGATTTTTATATATACCAGAAAAAAATGCGTGATAATTTTGGTAACCACTACTTTTTTATGGCTAGAAAGAAAATACTTTCAAAATATGGCAAAAACTAAGTAAAAAAAAAAACAAAAATTGGCACACCTATATCGTTCATTTTTACATCGTTTTGGCACTAATTTGTACTCTATCAAAATAATAATAAATCGCTTTGAAAATTAAATAAAAGTTTTTTTGAAGTAATAATATGTTTTTTTTTATCTACTAAATTGGCGAGTGTATGTTCCTTTGTTATTTGATTTATATATTATTATTTATTTGTACAATATTTACAATTTCTCTAAACTATTCTTATAACTAAGTATACATAGGTATAAACAAGATCTTTATAACTTAAAACAGTTATTTATATAAATACAAATAATAAATCTTTTACTAATAATGTAAAATAATATAATTTTAAATTTGTATACAGCTCGACTAATCTGCTGGTATTTTGTTGACATTTTCCGTCTTAATATTTGATACAAAACATCCAAAAAATTCAATTTTTCATAAATTTAGTGTCTAACAACAAATTCCTTACTTTCCTAAAAATACAAGAACCAAAGTTTAATTTTTTTATCACTTTGTCGAATGCCCACCGTTTCATTTTTATATTTAATTTCACATTTTACAAACATTTGTTTAAAATATAAGTTTAACATAGATATAGGTACTTAAAAATAAACTGGAAATAATTATGGCATAATCTCTCAAAGGGCAAATAATAAATTAATTTCCAACATCGAAATCATTCTACCCTTCCTCTTTCTCCTTCTCTAGGTCTCTTGTTTCATTTTATAGTTATTACTAGCTGAACGCGCATTGCTTTCCAAAAGAAAATATTACAAAGAAAAATTCAACAGATTTCTTAGTCAAAACAATGTGTCATGATTGTTCTCAAAACTGTATCTTGTAAATTAAATCTGAAGAATTTTAAGAAAGTTTGGAAAAATAAGGCGCGTTCAATTAGTAATAACTGAATTTTCATGGTTGCTGACCCTGATTCTGTTGGCTGTGGTGCTGGTTCTGTTGCATCTGTCCTTGATGCTGATTTTGGTGCATCAAGGACGGCTGCTGCAGAGACGGTGCTGGAGAGTGCATTCCGAACCCTAATATCCTTGGGTCGCCGTGCAGTCGCAAAGCCTGTTCCAATCGCTGCTCCTGGGCCATTCTCAACGCTTCGCCTAGGTCTGGAGACAGTCTGGCGGGACCACTTGGTCCTCCTTCTAAACCTTGAGGAAAGCCTCCGTTGTGGCGTGCCACGTTTGCTTCAGCGCCGGCTGCGGCAGCTTGCGACACCGCTAACCGAAGAGCGGCCTCGGCTTGACTGCGAAGCAAAACTTCAGCCTGTTGCATCCTAAGAGCGGCAGTTGGATCAGGTTGTTGTTGTTGGTTGAGCTGATTTTCGAAGTTGGCCATCGATCGCATAGAATCAGCCATCGATCTCATAGTAGCCACGTTCATGGCAGCTTGCGCGGCGCTGGGAGAGTCGCTTCTCATCGGAGGGGTTCCGCTCTGGTTTTCTAACATACTTTGCTGTTGTTGATGATGTTGTTGTTGCAAGTGTGCGTTGTGAGCGTTGTTGATTCTCATGGCTGCTGCCAAGCTAGCAGCGGCTGCTTGCACAGCTGGGTCTACGGGAGAACCCAAAGCGCCTTGAACTCCACCTTGGGCCTGCCCCATGATTCCTGCAGCAGCCGCTGCGATAGCTGCCATTCTGTTAGCGTTATGAAGGTCTTCCGGAGCGTACTGCGGATGATGTCCATTATTCGTAGCCGTTCTCAAAAGATCCCCAAGTTTTGGAGGGGCGCAATTGTTGTTATTATTGGGTGGAGCATCAGAGCCGGCAGATGACGGTCGTCCAGTTGACGAACTATCGGAGTGAGCTGACGGAGAGGGACAAAGCGATCCACTTCCCAAAAGAAGACCGGATCCAGATGCGGAGACAGCAGCAAGAAGTGCAGTTTCTCGTTCCCGTCTTTCTGCAGCTGCTCTGGAGAGGACGTATTGGGCGGCGAACTGATGCTTGGGCTCCATGCGCATGTGTTCCATGTGAGACAGTAGTCCTGGAAAAACAGAAAAAAATGTCAAGGACGCGAGATTTCAAAATAGCTCGAAGAATGCGGTTTGAATGATTGAATTTGTATTTGATGAAGTATTTGAGTACAGGCCGATATCACTCACCACTCTCGTGAGTGAAGACAGCCTGACACACGGAGCACGGCCACATCCGCAGGCTGCTGGTGAGCTGCGTCTCGGGATGGCAGGCCAGATGCTTCCTGAGGGACCCTTCGTTCACGTAGTGCTTTCCGCAGACCGGGCAGGGGTGGTTGGCCGTCCTCCGCTTGGCTATATAGGGGTCAGTCTTCATTGTGGCGGGTAGGGCGACGGTGACTGGGGAACTTGCGGTGGGATGGTGAGGTCGTTGGCTCCAGAACCCATGGGCGCGCCGCCGTTCGCTGGCAGGGCGGTGTTAGTAAGGGGAGAGGGGAGGTTTGGGTAGACAAAAGAGACAAAAAGACAAGGTCAATGCAAGAAGCCATGAAAGTGAACATTTACAAGACGACACTAATTTTGATTGAGGTTTTGGAAGGATTTGATGAGAATAGCTTTTTTTATTGATTGATTCGACATTCAATTATAAATTATGATTAAAAACCATGTTATATGTGTTACTAATTTGATTTATATATAGAAAGAGAAATAATACTTCTCGGTTTCGGGAGTAAAGCTCTCCCATTGCCTGGTTGAAAATACACCAGCTTTTTTTAGACAATAGCTTTTTTTGGTTTTTAGAAGGATTTTATAACAGTTTTTTTTTAAATCTAAAAGGATGGTAAATTTTGGTTAGATATTTGTGATATTAAAACACTTGATCAGTAAATGTAATAAAATCTCTTCAAAATTAACTAAAGCGTAAACTTTTCTAGATCGAAATAATAATTTAAACAAAATTAGGTGTGTGTATTGTTTGAGACCTATCTTGATTTCGGTAAATTTCAGATATTCAATCCGAATAGCCTAGCATTAAGAAATTGGCTCAGACGCCTTTATTCTACAATACTGAAGCTCAGAGTTTTATGCGCGATGTAAAAAAAACTTAATATAGTATAATATTTTTTGGTGATGTTCCGTATCACTTTTTTCTCATGTAATAAATTAGTCTCCTGGTACGTTGATTAAGTTTTCAAAAATATTTAGGTACATATAAAAATTAAGATATTCTCATCAAGGTTAGTAGGTGGGTAAACAAATCAAAATTTGAAAAAGATACCCCATTGAAATTAAATGAAAAATGAGTAAAAATAAATTATAGAAATGATCAAAATTTATGCTTAAAAGCTTCCCAATAAAACTCCGTCACCAAAAGGGATATAAATAAAACGATGAGGGATATAGGACAAATTGTATATATTGACCTACTAACGCCCAATGTACCAAATCAGGTACATCTTGGTATTATTGTGTACCTTATCAGGTCCACTTGATGTAAATTAAATCAGGTAAACTTAGCATCACAAACACAAATTTAGTACATAAAACACCATGCGTTACATGTGTCAGAGTTACGTAAATTTACCAAATTTGTAACAGTGGGCGTTAATGGGTCAAATTGCAGAAGATGATGAATATTTTGTCAAAAAATGGTAACTCCCGTTAATTCATCAGTCTTATTTTGATGAGATTTTAATCGTACCATTATAATTTATTACTTATTTTGACAAAGTATTCATATTTTACATACAGTCATACGAAAACACTTTGATACAGAAATCAAGCTTCTTCATAATTGAAATTGTTTTCTAATACTTTTTTAAGTGATTATTTTAATATTTTTTATCAAGTATCTACGTTAATTGTTTACCTTCCATTACGTTAATTATTTTTGTTATAAAGCTTCTAGGCGTTTACAATGAAACTACATTAAAATAAAATGATGGTTATAGGACCACTATGAATTCTGTATCATATTGTTTTAATAAAAACATTTTTTTAAATACACAACTCTTAGTCTAAGCATGATTGATTGGTAACGATACTTTTTGTACAGAACAAGAATTAAAAATGGTAATTAAATACCAATACCCCCCAAAACAAATTTTATCATAAAATTGAGTAGAATCTAGAATGAAAAATATTTATAAAAACATCTTCATCGAAAATTCAAGTATGCAAAAATGGATAAACTAGAGAAAGAAATAATGGTCGCTATCGAAATTAAAAATTGTGAAATAAAGGTAAAATTAAAATTATAGATAATAATAAAGTCACAAAAACGAGATTACATAATGGTTTGGAAAACCAATTCTTTTTATTTCTAAAGCTTATATGTATCAGATTATACTATGAATCGCTTAACTTGAAAGTAATTTGTGAAATCCTTATATTCCACATAAGAAATAAATATAGAATGATAGTATTATCAATTAAATTTTTGAAAATTGGGATTAAGTAACTGCCAACTTTGAATGTTTAGTTTGTGTGACCCTACGATGTGGTAAATCAAATATCTTTAAAAAATAGTAAATAAAATAGTTTTTCTGTTATAAAAATAATTAAATGAATAGTAGTAAAACGTTTGAAGACATCGAATCAAAGTGAAGTGATATTTTGCGACCTGTAAATGAGATATGTTAAAGTCCCCAAAATGTTAAAGTTAATAACAGGATGAAGATGGCTGAATCTGGCGACGCTTAAACACTTACTGGCAACGCCGGAAGCATTGGGGTCCTTGTGTGTGTTCTTCATATGCTCCATGAGGGCTTCTCCCCCGAACACAAGCTTGTGGCATATCGGGCAAGGGGTTGCATTCGGCCCCCCGATCATCAGCGCGGCGTGTTGCTGCAACACACCAAGATGCAGCTGTAGCTCCTGCATCGGACCGGCCAATTCAGAGATTGCGGTCGATTGGTGGTGTGGTGTGGGGCGGGGCGACAAAAGGTAAAGAAATTTTAATAAAATGCCAAAGCAGAAACGAAAAGACAATTTTGAAAATTTTGACAAGATAACAGAAAATAAAGAGATAACAAATAAACACATAATTTAGGAAGTCCATCCTAAGGAGGATAAACCATTCCAGAAAAAAAAAAACATTTTTAACAATTTAAAAAAAAAAAACAACACTCCAATTTTCGACATTGAAGAATAATTCGAAATTTAAAACAATAATTCATGTATTATTGATATCTCAACAGAGACAGAGAAACTCTAGGAACGAATGTGGGTTATCTAGGCGTTTACAGGGCTTAAGACCTGTCATTGGCTGGGTTAAGTGGCCACTTGATGTATTACAACAATCCCCATTCCACCTTATCATCTGACAACCATATATGACAAAATTTAGAAACTTCTATATATGTTGAGTTTGTACAGAAGTATCCACATGTGAGTTGGTTTTTCAACAGATTTCTAATAAGTGACATCTGTTGTAATACGTGGCCACTTAACCCAGCCAATGACAGGTCATAAGCCCTGTTAACGCCTAGATAACCCACACTCGTTTCTAGAGCTTCTCTGTCCCCGTTGAGATATCGATAATATCTGATATCATCCCAGCATGGGTATAATCCAGTAATTTGTCTACAAGTATTTGTATACGTTCAAAACGTTGTTAATAATTCATGTTTTTATGCATGCTCTAGTTTGATTGTATTTAAATGTAATACAATATATTTATACAATATAGTTATTATTATTATTACTTGAATTTTGACAACTTTTATATGAGAATAGTTCTTCAAAAATTTATCGTTATTTTTTTATTTCTACGTAATAAAGAGCAAATAATTACATAATTAAATAAAGCGCACATTGTTCAAAGTTAACTCATGTTTGATTTTATAATTCAGTTTATCTGATGAAATCAGTAGTCAAAAAAATATTTATGTATGATGCCTCTTTGCTTTGAAAAAAAATCATCACATTAGTTAATGTTATTATTTTTGAAAAACCATGCTTGGTACATAAGTTAAAATCTTATCAGTATTTTGGGAAGGAGTGGATAAAATAATAAAAAGAGTTTTTTAGGATGTTCAGGATGGGATAAAACAAACAAAAAAGATAGTAAAAACCAAAGTACTGTTATTAATAAAAACAGAAAACAAAAATTAAACCCCAATCAAAAATAAGTAACACAAACAGAAAAAATGAATGTTATTTTACTGGAATGTTTGAAAAAATTAAGCAACGCGTGACATTAGTAATGAAATCGTGTTATTATTTTTTTTTAGTTCATCTTAAAAAAATACTGTTAATTAACCCCAGAACATTAATGCAAACAATTAAGATAGTGCAAGTATTTATGATATTGTTCAAATCAAAAACGTAAAATAAAAATAAAAAATTTTAAAAATGAAAAAAAAGACGGGATAGTGGTTCGGGAATACATACATGACTGACCTTGGACGTGTGAGTCCGAAGGCTGCTCTCTGTGGCGAAGCCTTTGCCGCAGATGTTACAATGGAAGGGCCTGTTCTTGGCCCTTTCCACTTGGGCGTCATGGTTCCTCAAGTGTTGCTGGAGGTTGGACAACTGGATGAAGGCTCTCCCGCAGTCTGGCAGGTGGCACTTGTAAGGTCTCTCACCTGGACAAGAAAGAGACAATCGGTTAGATGTTGATCTAGTAACTCAAAAACAAACTACATGGAAGATTTAGGATGTTGGATTAACCGTAGATCTCCAATTGTTGATCCTTTTCTTGGTTCTCCTTGGATTTGGTAAGATTTTGTTGATATCTTAGGTGACTATAACCCCCTAGTGAAAACATGCAAAGGGAGAAAGAGGTAAAGCTAATGCGGCAGCGTATACAAAAGTAAAGTTAATAGACATCACAAATGCTGATCAGGTGATTCTGAAATTCGAGCCAATAATATCAATTCAAGGTCAGGTGTAGTAGATAAAACTGATATCTCCTTTCAAACGCAACAGCAGTTCTGAAATCGGATCCAAAGCATGTAAATAATGGCATGTAAAAGTCATCCGAGAGATTCTTCATTTTTGTGATGCTTCAAAAGTTCTAAAATGCTGACCGCAATCAAAGAATTTGGATAGTCTGGAGCGGGTGAATGGCAAGGTTTCGGGTGTTGGCCTTAAATTTTGTCCGCACAATATAATAAAAGAATATCTCGGATAAATTTGACATACTGGTTGCACATTGGATCTTATTCTTGGCCTTCAGGACTTGAGCATCGTGGTTTCTCAGGTGTTGTTGGAGGTTGGAGAGTTGGATGAAGGCTCGCCCACAATCAGGAAGGAAGCACTTGTATGGACGTTCGTCTGAAAGGAACGAACAGTTTTTGCCTGTTAATATATAAACGGAAGAAGAAAACTAATAACTTAACGAAACAGAAAATGAAATCCGTTTAGATTTTTGCGACAAAATTTAAAAAATGTGAAAATTAAAAAAATTAAGTTGATTCTAAGATGCTACTTATTAAACGTGTAGATATCGTTAGAATAATAAAAAAAATTTATCACAAATTTTAAGAGCGTGTTAGAATAAATTTCATATTCAAAACCTCTTGAAAATAAGGCAAGGAAATAAGATTTTAAATAAAAAGAATCTGAAGACTTCGAATTCTGAAAAGGAGAACAATAATTTTCATACAATACTATTATTGATAATATTTTATAGATAATCAAATTAATTAGACATAAATCATTACATTGGATTAAATACAATATTAATGGAGGTGGTATCCATCAAAAGCTGATTAGTATTTACAAATATATATTAAATCAAGCTTTTTTTCAAAGTTAAAACGTGAGTTTTTATCAGTAATAAAATAATTCCTCGTGTTTCATTGTTGAAAATGCCCCTCACAATAAACAAATACGACGAGAGACAAAAACGAGAATATGCTAGAAAGATTTGTAGGGAAAATTACGAGAAAAGAACCAATACTCTACGTGCTTGTCGATTCTTGTGCACTTAATTAAGAGGAAATCTTTGATTTTCTAAATAAACTAAAAAAGAGAAATTCCTCGTAAAAATATATTTGCGAACATCGTTTAGAATAATTCCGTCGTTTGGCATGCGCCTCGTAAACAGTCGCGCGTTTTTCTTGCCGTCCCGCCAAAAATATGTAGGCCGCCATTTTGGAGCGCGGGGCCATTTTGTTTTTCTCTTTTTCCCGCCTTTATTTTTAATCCAGACGGTCTTGTCCGTGGTCAGTTTTGCTTCAACGTGTTTCGCAATGAAACTGTGTCGGAGTTGACTGAATATATTTATGCTCTTTGTGCATTTATTTAAAATTTGTATGCATATTATTTATCGCAAGTCTTTAACTATTTACGCTGCTGATCCTAATTATAATTTTTACCAACTTAAATTGCTTTGAATAGTTGATGTTTTCATCGTTATTTGAGGTAGTAAAATATTTATTAAATAAGCATCAATACTTTTTACTCTTCTTAAAATATGTATGGTAGTGAAGCGCGGTGCTGGAAAAAGAAGGATGAAAGTAGACTGAATGTTGTTGAAACGCGATCTCTGTGTGGTAAGACTATGTATGATAGGTGTACAAATGTCAAAATAAGAGCAGAGTGCAAGGCTGAGATAAGCATTATCGACAAAATTAAGAAAGGGCTTTTACGATGGTTCGGTCATGTGGAGCGAATGAGTGATGAAAGAACGGCTAAAAGAAGTTTAAATGCAAGTGTGCCTGGATGTAGAGGCCGAGAAAAACATGGCATGACCAAGTACGACAAGAACTTGCAAGTGGACATGTGAAAAGTCGGAATAATCGCGTATGTGCATGAGAAGATGTATGAATGTAGAGGTAGCAAAGGAAGTATGTCAGGACAGAGTTGTATGGCTTTCTATAATCTCTGCTGAAATGGCGTGTTGGTTAGTAAGTTAAAATATGTAGGTAATACATTATGTCAATTTTGAAAAAAAAAAATTAGACTTTGAACGAAAACAAGTAGGTAAGTAGGTACCTACCTATCTAATATTTTATATTTAAAAAAAATGTGGCATATTATTATGGAATATACCTATAATATGCAAAACGCGAGTACCTACCTCGAATTTTTATTTGAACTATCACAAATTCTGATTCCTACATTTTTTTTCATTTCTAATCATGATTCTTTTAGTTTTAAATATTTATTGTACTTTAAGCTTTTATTTATATGAAACCTTAGAGGTTTGCACTCACTCAAGGTTTTGAATTAAATTGATTATTATTATTTGTTTATTACGTCTTTGTGGTCATGCGTTTTGAAATAGAATAAAGCTTGTAATAAAAATGGCGTCCGCGTTCCTTTTCCCGCCCATTTCGCTGTCAGGCGAGCTGCGCAACGGTCGCATTAATGTGTTCTGCGCAGAGATGCAAATCTTAGGCCGGTTTTACGATCGCCGTTGTAAATTTTTCGAGCGAACTATGATCCCGCATCACAATCGCCTCTACCAAGGAATTTATTTTATCTACGCAAACGAGACTCGCACATGACTAAATTTCTTACGGCCTAGGGAGGCTGTAAATATACTTTATTGTGGTGGCAGATTTATGGGGAAATTAAATTTAGTATTTTCTGACTAGGAACATTTTTTGACCAACGTTAATAACATAAGCATTAAAAAAAAGATATATATTTTTAGACAAGTAAGGATAGTTGTTTGCATATAATATGTGCTTATCTACACGCTCTAATAACACAAAAATATCCTTTTTTTGTTGAAAAATACAAATTTAAAAAAACATATTTTTTAATAAAAAAGTGAAACATTGTTTTAATTAATTATTGAAAGTGCTTTGTTTACATTTCTTATAATGGAAACATTAAAAAATAGCATTTTATAGCAAATAGCAAAAAAAAAAATTATATCTATGAAAGCACACAATCTGAACATACGTTACTTTAAATATATGTTTTTTATTATTTTTTTTTTCTTCACTAGTGGTATTTGCCTCTGATATTATATGACATATGCAGTGCCCAATGCAACTAACTTCTAGTGAATAAGGAAGTGAAGAAAGGGAGTACCTAGTGAAAAACGTTTTTTTTTTAAAAAAGGTGTTCGAAAACAATGGTTGTCGATGCCACAAAAGTAACAACGCGAATTGCTCTCGTTGGTTTGATTTTTCAGTGCCGCTAGAGCAGTGTAACGATAGAAAAACTGCACTAACTCAAACAAAGTTAGAGAGAGACACGCTAACCGCCATGTCAATGAACCGAACGGGCTCGATCATCGAACCCGGGACCATTTTATAAGCCGCCATTTTTATTTTTGAAAAAAGAACGCGGAATAACAAATGGAAATAAAATAGCGCATTCTTAGCGTACGCGCGGGGCCTATTTTCGTCTTTGGCGGGAACTTTTGGAATCAGGATTCGATTTTTGAATTTGTAGTTTTTTTATTTTATCATCAGGGCAGAATTAAGGTATAAAAAAACTGATTTTTGGTGAACCACATTCAAAAGGTTAAAAAAAATAATATTATAAATGTATTTTTTATACATCAAATGGCCGCCTCCGTGATTTCATAACTAAGGTGCCTTCGCATCACAAGGTTGCGGGTTCGATTCCCAAATATGTAGTAAAAACAGTCTTGGTTTAATATTCATTCGTTCCCTTATCCGCCCTAATAATGATGTACAGTTAGTAGTAGTTACACTGTGCAGTGCAGTGAATAGTAATTTTATTACATGATGATGATCAGGCTTACGCTTCAGTGCCGGTCCAAGATATATCAAACACGAAATATTAATGTGAGCAGCCATATTTAAATTTAAAAAAAAATCATGTTGACCCCCGCGGGAATCGAACACGCGACCTCATGCATGGCAGTCCAACGTGCCACCTCTTACTACACCACTTGGAGGAGAAATTCATTAAAAAAAGACTGATTTTTTCCGTGCTTTAATCAACCGGGAAAAATGCACCACAACTTGTATCTTGTTTTCAGAAATATTAAAGGCACATTATAAGAACGTACTTATATGATTTTTGTTTTTAATAAAAGATCATAGATAACCATAATATTTTCAACATCAGCCATTTTTATTTTCCATTTCGCAAAAGCAGTGTGCCAGGACAGAGTGGTGTGGCGTTCTATCCTCTTTGCTGTCTCCTCGGGGAAATGGCGAGATGGTTAATAATTTAGTTATAAATCATTTTTTATTGGTTTCGATGTTTTTTTTGGGTATTATGTTTATTGTTGTGATATGGCGACGTTGCGTCTACAAAAAAATATTGTGTGAAAATAAATATAATTGTAAACAACATTTTGAGTATGTCCAAATACTTGTAGACAATACATCAAGTGGCCACTAAACCCAGCCAATGACAGGTCATAAGCCCTGTAAACGCCTAGATATCCATATTCCCTTCCAAATTTCTCGTCTCTGTTGAGATGTCAAATTGTATATATAATTGTCCCTAAATGATTTTTTTGCAAAAAAATCCTTTGGACATAAAGATTTAAAAAAGTATTATTTTTTTTGTAAAATAAAATTTAATAAAAATAAATTCAATAAATCTCAGTCCGGTCCCGTTCCTTACTGCAGTGGCGTGCATTATCCAGTTTGTAATAGTGTATTTTTACACTGCACTGGCGAAGGGCATTGGCTTGGGATGCAGCGCTGGACCAAAAATGCAAGATGCAAGATGCAAGAAGAAGCGAGAAAAATCAGATTCGCAACGCATTCGGCGTTGGATAGGTCGCGGATTTCACATGCAATTCGCTTCCTGGGTTGCGCTTATAAATAGATCTCTACGGAGTTATCTTACGTGTTGGATAAAGAAATAACCGCTTAAAAAACGATCTTCGGATATGCATTTATACAGGGGGATTTTCATCAAGTACATTTTTTTAAACGGTGGTGGGTACCTTTTTTGAATTTTTCCGTATTTTATCTTCATTTTAAAGTTGTTTGGGTAGATTAAGAAAAACGATTATTGTGATATTAAAGTAAGCGTAAAAAGCGTTTGCCTCCCGAGAGCCTTAACCATGCTTGCCTATTTTACAAGGCATCAGGTTCTTGGCGTCCTGGTCGTCCACTGTTGACAATTTTGCGGGACGTGGACTTGACTTGGGAGGATGCACGGGAGCTGGCAGCCGATCGCTTGGCCTGGAGGCAGTTTGTGGATTCCATATGCTCCACATAGGGAGCGGATATGGTATGATGATGATGAAAAAATAATTATATAATCATATACAATATTTTTTTTCTTGAGTGTTCGTTACTTCTGCTTGAATTTTGCAATTTTTTTTGTTTGCAATTTTGCAATGTTAAATACTTACACGTCGCTCGTCTGAAGGTATTAACCATTATTATTTAGGTATATTTCAAATTACAGGTTGCGTAAAGTGTAAGTAATAATAAATTTTTTAAAGCTTTGATTTTTCATAATACACATTTTTGTTATTATTTTTATCTACCATGTGAGGAGAGTTTGTAAAATCTCATTTGTAATCGCTATCCTGGATGTAAAAGTATTTATATATTACTTAATTAAATATTTAACGGATAAAATAACAAAATAAATGATTTCTTTTGATCTAGTTTTCCGTACGGAATCGAATTTTGAACCTCATGCGTGGTGGCCCAGCGTGGCAACAACTGTACCACAAGGCCTTTGAACAAGAATTTCAAAGAAGTCACATTCCATACTTGAAAAATACTACCTTGTCTGAGGTGTCTAGTTACCCACTACGACACTCACTACGTCATCAATAGGCATCCACGTCATCACTAAACATCTACGTCACACGTTTCGTGTATTGGCCCCTAGGCCTATGCTGGAGTTTTTAGACGGTGGATTTTGATAATAAGTAATGTTATAAAATTAACTCAAAAAAGCGTACCTATATTTTTAGAAAATTTATATGGAAACGCCTCTTCAAGTGAATTCTTGATCGAAACACAAGGTGAACAAATTTATTTTGAAATTTTTTTAAAAAAAATGGAAATAATGTTTCTTGAAATGTGAACGTTATTGCGTGGGTAAGGTTCGTTGTTCGGTTCCCGCTTAGGTTTGTATTAAATCAAGTATTCTTGTCATATCGTGGGTGTTATGATTCAAAATGGCTTCTATAATGATAGGAATTGATTATGTACTAAGCAACTATAGCAAATAACAAGTACCTCGTATATAATATTATACTAAATTTTACCATGAGTTGCGAGTTTACATCATGCGATGGTGGTAAAAAGTCAATGATGTTTATTTTACATAGACCGGCTATTTTCTTCCGTTCCTTGTCATGTCCTAGTCCTAGGAAGATTGAGTCAATTGACTCAATCTCAGCTAGTTAGAGGGAAACAGAATGATTAAAATGTATTGGATGGTCGAAGATAGATATAGTTGTCTTTTTTTACTGCAAAATACAAATGGAACATAAAATTTTGACAGCTCTCTTTGAAAGTGTTAGCTTAACAAGTCTTTGTAAAAAGTGGGTTTTATTTCATTGTTTGAGAACTTAACAGTAATATAAATTATTAAAAAAAGGACAAGAATTTGTACTTATACGCACATAATGTGCATAGGGCACTGTTTTAGTACACAAAGCGTAGTAAATCTATATAATCTACTATACAAACGCACAAAAATTAACACTGCTAAAACCCATGTCATTGTAACAGCTCGTGTAAAGATGCCCAGATCCCCCTGGCTTTGTCGGGACAAGTCATCGAAAGGGTCGAGAGCTTCAAATACCTGGGAGCGTACATGACAGAAAACGGCAGAGTTCAGAAAGAACTGGGAGTGCGGCTTGGAGTAGCGGACGCTTCATTCAACAGTATGAAAGCTGTCTGGAGATCAGACGTTTACTCGGTTAAAACAAAATGCCACCTTTACAACTCCTGCATCACACCTGTTCTCCTCTATGGCTGCGAATCGTGGCACCTAACCAGGGCCCAAGATAGCAGACTTCTGAGTGCAGAGAATAGGTGTCTTAGAAGAATTTTAGGTGTGCGGTTGTTTGACTTTGTAAGGAACACAGAGGTGAGGTAACGGACACAGTAACCCTTGGTATCTACTGTCATCCGGCGAAGGTGTATCGGCTGGCTAAGCCATATACTACGTATGCCTCCGAGAGCCTTAACCATGATTGTCTATTTTACAAGGCATCAGGTTCTCGGCGCGGCGTCTGGTCGTCCACTGTTGACAATTCGTCGGCAGTTTACGTCAGAGCTGCGGGACGTGGACTTGACTTGGGAGTCCTACGGTTCAGTGCCAGTCCACAGGATCACATATACATAAAATATTTTTACGTGAAAATGAACGTTTTATATAGATTCCTATGGGGATCGAACAGGGATCTCAAGCATAGTTGCCCTACGCTCTTACCACAACGCCACGAGGCGGACAACTGCTCTACGAACCTACACAAAATATTATAATTACATCGCTTATTTCGTTAATATGGCATGCAAATAATAATTACTGCCACAATGAATTATGTTGCAGTTTTCCCACACCAGATTACTGCCCCCCACCTTCGACATCATTCCGGCAGCCATTTTGAACACCAGGGATCATTGCTAGGAGGGGGTGATTTTATGGGGACATCATTCCGGCGGCCATTTTGAATTTTAATAGGGCTATAATCCCAGTGCTAAACCAAAAAAAAGATTTTATGGGGGTGTGTAGTGTGTATTATACATGGTGATTCGCAATATTGAAACATTATGTATAATAATACATGCATACTTTTGGATACCAAAAAAATTTTGGTTAACAAATACTTTATGGTTTTTGAAAAGCATTTCTATATTCCTGAAATGTCGCAAATTGAAAAAATAATATAAATAATACATGCATACTCGGCACGGATCCCAAAAAAAAATTTTCGTTAACAAATACTTTGAATACGTTTTAATGTGAAAAGTCGGAAAAAATATGCACGCACGCATGAGAATTTGTATGAATGTGGAGGAAGCAAGGGAAGTGTGCCAGGACAGAGTGTTCTATCTATGTAGTAGGCATATTAAAATATAAAGATTTTTTTTAAAAATTAACATTCTTGACCATTTACCATCATGTAATAAAATTATATGATAATACATTGCACTTAGTGTTCAAATGTAGTGCCCTATGCACCATTTGGTGCGAATAGTGGAAAGTAATACTACTACATAGTAGCAGAAAGTCCATGGTAGTATTTAAAAAAAAAAAACAACTTAAATCATATTTATGAAGATAATATTTTAAAAAATAACATTGTTTCCGGAGCACATAAAATAAAATAAATTCGCGTTCAAAACTTAAACGCCCTGTATTTAATAATTATGCAAACTTTAATAGGGTCCCGGAATTAAAATTTGGCTCTAAATTTTGTTTTACTGTTAGATATAATTATGCGCACATTGTCGCTAATTCTGTTCTATTTGTATTCATTATTGAGCTATGAATATTATTTTAGGTGCGATAATTTGAATTTAAACTGAATTAATTACCATGTTTTTATCTAAAATATGGTGCCAATAGACTGTCCACTAATAATAACATCCTGTTTATAAAATGAATATGTATTTGATTTTAATCAGGTTGTAATGATGTGTTTGTTCGCCCCTTAGAGTAGTGGGTAGCGCATTGACTACAAAGCAAAAATGTTGCAAGGTGGTAAAAAACATTATGGCTGTATAGAATGGACTACTAAAAATAAAAAAATAAATTAAATTTTTTATTTTTTTTATCAATTATTATGTCCGTAATTAATTTTTAAAATATTCATAATCGCGATTTCCCGGGAAAACAGGTCATTATATGTAGGATGCATCTATCAATATTTTAACCAAGTTTTGATGTATCTAGCGCGTAAAATAGAAAAAAGTAAATAGCCACTTCTCTGGTTCTATGTATCACCTATATATTCAGTACGACCCTTTTTGTGCGCTTAGGAGACTGGTGCTTTTAAAGTATCCGTTTTTAAATATTATTTGAAGAGGAATCCTTTGAATTTAATTTTTTTTAATTTTCACAGTAAAATTTCATTACTATTCACACAAAAAAGATTACGGAATTTAAAAATATACGACATTTGACTGTTTGCCTGCCACATTTTACAATATAATATTTCTTAGTGTTACATATCGTCGCCGTTAAGGCAAAAGTCACCAACCCTAAACTCACCATTTTGAGAAATCGCGATTTTAAAGTTTGAAGGCCAAGGAAAAATCTGATTTTGATGTTTTTAACACAGAATAATTTCTTGTCGGTTTTTGAATCAAATCCATCTATTAGTTTTTCTTTCTGATAAATTTTAATTTTAGAAGGTTTTTAATGAAGCAAGGGGGATAAAATTTGGGTTAGTGACTTTTGCTTGTTTAAAATCTGTTCAATGCAAGCCAAAATTGACAAGCAAAAGTAACTATTTCACTTTAGTTATTTTTGCTGTTTCAAATACGAGCAAATAGATTATGAGTGACAAATCAATAAAACTCACTATCTTCGTTTGATAACTTTTGTTTGTTTATTCATTTCTTTTTAAAAACAGTGTAAAAGGTCTATCTGCCTTTGATGATTAATGCTTGTTAAGATTTTGTTAAAAGTCATTTAGTGAAAAACAAATAATTACGATTTACAAGACATTTTTCTGACTAAGTTACTTTGGTGATGATTGCATCTTAAAGAACGTAATTTTACGCTTCGAATGGCATATTCAACTCAAAACTGAGTTAGTGACTTTTGCCTGAACGGCGACGATATTATGTAGCTTTTAGCGTCTCAACCGGATAATTTATTAAATTTAAAGCAACCAACGTAACCCACACATAATAAACACACATAAACAGACGCAATAAGGGAATTTAAAAAAACAATCAACATTTATCCCATTTTCCGAATTGTTAAAAAAGTGAACACAAACAATAATTTTTAAAAAAAACTTTCTCTTAAACAGTTTATTTTTTTAAGCTTACGCTGTGCTGCTGATTATGGATCGATATGTGGAGCATATGGATTCCTTAAATCTCTTACAAGGTCTACATCTAGTAGTTTGTCGGATTGTGAACAGTGACGTAATAGTTATTTGATTTAAAAAAAATGATTATTATATCTAGTAAATATTAAACTAGTTTTTTGTAGTAATATCCGGTAACTACCGGAAGCGTTATTATTTATAATTTATATTCAATTGCATTTGGATAGGGTAGTCACAATGCACCAATCACAAACGTTTTAGATCAATGCTTATTGAACGATAGGGGTAGATAGATAGATGAATTGTATTATTAAAAGGGGATAGTTTTATAGAAGGGGTAGTTTTGCGAAATACGTGTAGAGGAATCTATTCAAATGCGAAAGTCATAATGAGTTTGGATTGATCGAGAGTTAAGTATGTTTTTGATATCAATACTCATTTTAATGGGTTTGGCAGCCTCCGTGATTTAGTGGTTAAAAATCTGGCTTTACCACACTTGAATTCTGGGTGCGGCTTTCAATTAGGTTGTAGAATAAAAAAGTGGCTCTCCGAGGCTGGTTGTTTAGTGCTGTTTTTCCCCAGTGTAAATTTTTGCCTAGGGTATCAATTATGGACCTGTCCGTTATCAAATATAAATGAATACCTAATGTATGATTTAAAAAAAGTGTGTGAAAAAAAAAATTTTTTTTTAAGTAGACAAAGAAATTGTTTTATCAAAACTCAATATTAGGTAAGTAATAATATTTATTAATTTAAAACAAATTACACTTCATTTTAGGTTTTATCATTATTGGGGTGGGGTATTTTATAAATAATAATCATAATTTATTTCGCATCGCATGAAATTGTGGGCAAACATAAAAAACAAAATCTTTTCACTCGATGGAATAATAGAACTTACATACCCTCCTATATTATAGTATTTTCTTAGGAATAGAGAACTCCGTGGATTTTACCCATAATTTTTGCGTTTCATAAAACTGCTGTGTCTAAAATAAAATCTTTTAGTGAAATAAAAACAAAAGCTTCATTTTTGCAACGTTAATCAAATTTTTAATCATCTAATATTTTATCTTCAATGTCTTCATCATTTCAAACGTTTAAAATACTTGCACAAAACAAATAAAAAGAGGTTCTCTCGACTTTTAATGTTCTGTGATTCCCTTCTTAACAACTTATCCCCTAAGCCTGAAAAGATTCTTTCAGTAATTGAAAACGTGCGGCCATCTCACTCCCCTTAGCCTTAAGAGATAGTAGAAGCCTGCCCAAGTAGCCATTGAAAGATGTCCAACCCTTAGCTTTTTATTTGAGCTTAAAATCTCGCTGAAAAAAAACATCTGAAATTGTATCTTTCAGAAATGTGAAATGAGAATTTTTTGCAATTGGCGTCTCAACTCTCCTTAGAGACGAGAATTTTGGAAGGGAATATGGATATCAGGGCATTGGCTGGGTTATGTGGCCACTTGATGTATTACACAATTCCTCATTCCGCCTAGTATTTGATATCCATATATGCCAATTTTCATAGCCAAGCATGTATAGATACAGAGAAATGGTGCGACAATTCACACGTGAACTATTTCTGTCGCTGTAATCTTGATTTTATCCATATTATATTCTATATAACTTCCTTCCATCTATTAAGTCCTTACACAAATTTCAAGCGTGTTAATACGAAGATTAACAACATATAAAAAAATATCGAAAGAACATACAATGTGTATATGTGTATAACACATGTGCAGTATGTGTACTTAGGCATGTAATAAGCACCAATTCTATTTTTCACTTTATTTTGATTATTTTTAAGATATAATATAAAAACATTCACTATGGAAGAAAAAGTATGAAATTTAATTAAAAAGCTTCGTTTCTGCACAATTTCTTCTCTACAAAAAGATCTTCCGTTTCCATCTAAATTCATACCTTCTCCAGCGCAGATTCTTTTTAATTTCATCTTCCCACAGTTACAAAACTCGGGAGAAAAATAATTTTTCCTCAATTCCAGAGAAGTCGGGAATTTTTATCTCAACAAGAAACTTTTAAAAAGATAAAACCAACCACTCGCACTTTGCTCTACGCTTCTTCATACAATTTCTTTCTTTTTCTTTTACTTCGTTTTCTCCACATTAACCCCACCTCTAGCCTTTACCTTCTGTAAATACATTCGCGAGAGAATGGAAAGAAAGCAACGGAATGAAAAAAAATAAAATGTAAAAGAAACATTTGATCTCTTAAATAATATAACTACCTTGATATTTCAAATTTTGGAACTGCTTTAAAATAGTCGGAAACAACTGTGCCAGAAAGCAGGAAACAAGTTGTGGTGGTGCGGGATTCTTGCTCAAGGATGACCACCGATGTGATGGGTGGACGGTATCAAGAAGTTTGCTGGAAAATGGTGGATGGGGACGGCGCAGGATCGCGAGGGGTGGAGGCATATGTCCAGTAGTGGACCTTCACGGGCTGACATCATGATTATGACATTTCAGTCCATTTAAAAATCTTCAGAATGGACTTGTGTTGGGTTGAAGAGGCCGCAGGTCTACTTCAGTGAATGCTTAAATCTTGATAGACTCACACCAAAGAAGTCCAAATCCTGTCTTGAGTTTACAATACGACACAATCGAGACAACGGGGCATGAAAACCATAGTTGGTTTTGTGACGATCAAGGAACAGCATGTAATTTTTTCTCAACCTACTGACTGGAATAGTAAGTCACTTGAGTCAGTAAAGATGGTGCATTTATCATGCCATTTAGCAATTTAAATATGAATATGGAATCAATGTTAGATCTACGCTTTTGAAGACTAGAGGTTCTCAACATCGATTCCATATCTTCATATATGTAATCTTTTCTCCTCTTAAAAACGTAATTAAAAATGCGCGAAAGCCACGTGAATCCATCCAAGGTTAATTTTTCTTATTCATTTCTTTCATTTCAACTGTGCAGGGACGAAAGGAAGGAGGGGTGGTGAGGGGAGTGTTGTGAGGGTGCTGGGAGGTTCTACGTGATTTTTACGCGGTTTTATTTGCAAAGTAAATACTTTCAGAGGGGTAGAAAACTTCTACTTCTCAGTTAAGGGTAGGTACGAGTATATCTTGTGTTGGGAACTTGTAAAATAGATGAGCCACTTACGGTTTTACACTTAAAATTTTGAGAAAAGTTGAGTTTTCGCATAAAAGTCAACTTAATTGAATAAAGTCAGTGTTTTTGAGAAATTGTTGTAGATTTATTAAGATAATGGGCTGCCACGGGAATGCGGCCGTTTCTCCATACAAACGAAGTTCTTGATTTTCTCCCTGAAATGTAGCACTAGAGCGATTCTTTTTTTACACGTTTTAAATATCGATGAGAAGCATGTTTTGTGGTTTTAGGACTAGGGAAGTATAGCATTTATAGTGCGATGTAGTAATAATTAAAACTACTATATACTACTACTACTTTCCCTTGTCCGCACCCAAAGGTGCATAGGGCACTGCATTGGAACACCAAGTGCATTGTATCTTTACCGTTTTTATTACATGAAGGTAATGTGATCAGTCTTACGCTTCACTGCCAGTCCAATCTAATAATTAAACAGTACAGTATCAATAGTGGATTGATGTTTTAGCACCGCCACGCAGGGGTTAAGGGTGATATTTTAAGTTGAGAAAAGAACCAATTGAACCAGGTTGTGGTCTATTGGTAGATTCGAGGACTCCGAATTAGAATCTCTAATTCGTTCGAATCCCACTCCAGTACAACTTGTTTCCTGCTTTCTGGCACAGTTATTTCCGACTGTTTGAAAGCAGCTCCAAAATTGAAATATTAGAGTTTATCATAAAAACTCAAATGTTTCTATAATAATATAATAATACAATATTTTAAAAAAATACTTACGTATAATTATTTTGAAAGTACCTGCATGATCCATAGGGTATTTGATCTGATAATAAGACACTTGTTACGGTAATAAATGGCATTTGCCCGGCCGGATGTCGAGTCCAAGACGGACCCCGGCGCGCATCCCCATTAACCATCTGCTAAGCATAACGTGTACGTACAAAACATATTGTACTTGTTCAGGTGGTCGAACCGGGGACTTAAATGTATTTTGCATACGCAGGTACCACTGTAAAAATCGAAGATATTTAATGAATAAATAAATTTGAAAAGTAAAAAGTTAAGTTTTGTAGATAATGTAAACCTTAGATCAAAAATTATGAACCAATATTTCGAACGGGTGGTGGTGGCCCAGTGGGTAGCGTCGCGGTCTTTGAGTCCAGAGATCGTCGGTTCGAATCCCCACTTCGACACGACTCGATTCCTATTTTCAAGCACAAACCGCTTAGGCTTTATTGAAAATAGTTTATTTACAAATGGAAATAAATGCAAATATCATAAGATTGCATAGATTTCTTTTTAATATATATATTTTTTTTCTTTTTTTTTTCTGTGGGCTTGTACACCGACTTGAATTCGGAAAAATAGCACAAAAACTGGCGTTAAAGCGTAAGAATGATCATCTTACTTCCATGTAATGTTACTACTATCTATGCAGTGCCCTTTGCATCTTTAATTGCAGATAAGGGAATTAATTAATAAAATTATTATTTTTATCACGTGGACATGTCATGAAAAATAAAATAATTTAAAAGTGGTTATCAAGTTGGTCTAGTTTGTCAGAGGCACCGGGTTGGAGTCCATACTGGGTAAAAATGAAATGTTTATTTAAATAAAGTCTATCACACTGATATTTCCAATATCTAAATCATATTTAAAAACACCTCGGATTGCCACTGATGCGTAAGCTTGATCGCCTTAACTTCACGTAATTAATTGTGATGTAAGAACAGCACTTGTATCAGCTCAGTGCCCTATGCACTATTAGGTGTGAATTAGTGAATTGTGAATTTTGGAGCAGCAGCATAAATACAACAGAAATATGTATTTTTTTAATGATAACATTTTCAAGATAATTTAATATGGGTTACTTTAAAAATCCATTAAACCTGAGATAAAAATTAGCATCTCAACATTAATAAGGCCTAACACGTTCAGGCCTGTTAAAAAAACACCACGGTGTAATTTATCTTCAGTCTCACTGAGCGACGTTATAAAAGGCACAAAACAACACATTCAGACAATCTGTAGACGATAAATTTATGGTGAATTACACGTCCGATAAGTGCGTTGTACTCTTATTTTTGTTTTATTTTAGTATTCCTTATTTGAATTCGTTGCGCCGGATGGCCACACGCCGGGGCGCAAGGTGTTAATGTACTTATAAAACATCTTACTTTCGTACCGGGTCTAAATGTGTTATTTATTACGAAACAGTACTTTAAGAGTTAAATTAATTTTATTAGGTACCTACATATACGCAATTGTTCGCCTCGTGGTGCAGTGGTTAGCGCGTTGGGCTGCCACACACGAAATCACGGGTTCGATTCCCGACAAGGTCAGAATGAAATATTTATTGAATAATTATTGCTTTTCACAATTCACATAAGATATTAAATATACCTTGGACTGGTAATGAAGAATAAGACTTACCTGACTGATTGCCTTCATGTAATAAATTATCAAGAAAACTGCATTTAGTGTACCGATGCAGTGCCCTATGCACCATTGGGTACGGATAAAGGAAGTTATAGTATTTGGCGTTGCAAACTTTGAAGTGTCCTATGCACCATTAGGGGGGGGGGGTTTAGGGAAAAAGACAGGGAGGTGTGCTATATTTTATACGAATAAATTAATATAAATACATTTTTTTGTAAAAAATAAATAACTATTGCATAATTAGTTATTTAAATCAGTTTTTAAAATCTAATCTTAAACGGCAGCTGCAATCGGTGGTCCATTTTTAACCCTTTTACTGCCGGCCGTGGTTTTTTTTTACCTACCAATCCGGAGCATGTAATTCCGCTGCCATTGTTTGAAATTGACCCCTTTTTGAATTTGGAACTTGTCCGAGTTCCGACTTAACAATGATTCGTGCAAAAAATGCCCGTTCTGACTAGTTCATTTCGGGGATTCCAATGTGTAAAAATGAACAATAAGTTTTATTGTTTGGTAAGATTTTTTTCCGGAGAGCAAAGGGTTATCTAATCTAAATTGTATTCATTTGAATCGCGATCTCTTGCATTCATTATTTGTGATGTTCTTAGTGACAGCTGTTTCGGTCTTATGTTTGATAGCACAATGCAGTGGTTTGCATGTATTACTATATCGTAGACGATAACGCGGGTTCAATTATTAGTCGATTTCTATTTTTTTTAGTATAATTTGATACGTAATCGTAAGTTTGTCCGCCTGGTAGTATAGCAGTATCGCGTTTAGCTACCATGAATGAGGGTCGCGGGTTCGAATCCTGATGAAATTTTTTAACTTTTTAAATTTTAAATTTTAAAAATTAAATGTCATTTTCTTATAAAATATTTCATATGTGATACCTTGGACTGGTGCGGTGGCGTTGAAGCCTTCATGTGACTAATGATCAAGATCACTGTACCTGGTGCACGTACCTACGCAGTGCCCTATGCACTGTTTGGTGCGGATAACGGAAAGGGCCCCTCCAAGGTATTACAATTCATATGAAATATTTTTACATTAAAAAAAACATTCAAATAACTACACACACATTGATTCCCGTCGGGAATCGAACCCGAGACCTCATGCATGGTAGCCCGATACGCTATCCACTCACGAGGCGGACAGTTATTATTATGGTATTTTTATTATTTTCACTGTTAACCTCTTCAGTGACATGCGACGTATGATGGCGCATGACATACGCGCGTTTATTTCCGAAACGCATGTTAATCCGACGTCACTCCTTTAACCCGGAATCAATCACACGGGGTAAAAAACGCCTTATTTGTCGCTATCACCCCAACCCTTTGGTAGACGGACAATGAATACCTGGTCATTAGGTACTGACCCCGGCGCATCTGCCCGAAAGGGTTGAATTGAAAAACCAACGCGACGTCAGCTTCTAGATTTATTTAAAAAAAAAAAACAAACATAAGTTGAAAGATATCTTAGTCTAAGAAATTTAATGTCATTTCAATATGGATTTTTTAAATGAAAAAAAAAACAGACGGAGTTATTGCGATAATTATTAATTTAAACATCAGCAAATATATTTAAAAAAAATTAAACAGTCTCCACTCGTTTTATGAGACAGTGGCCAATTCTATATGATATAAATTTACCTGATTATGATTACGCTTAAAATGAGCTTATTAGTTTGTTTAATTTGATTTGATTTATTTGACCACCCCAACAGGTCAGGGGCCCCGATTACAGAGAGGAGCAACGTCACAAACACCCAGGCTTGAGAAAACGAACTTTTAATTTTAGTGTTCTCACCGAGAATCGATCCCGGAACCTTCGTACCGTGAGTTCAGTTTATGTAATTAAACAGCACTTAAATTGGTAGCTATTTATTTCATCTGAATATATAAAGCCTTCGTTGCTTCATAATTTCATGTGAATATAATTCTATAAAACTTTAATTGAAGTTAAATCTGTTTGAGAGATAATGCGTACTTTTTTTGCATATAACGCCATATAAGAATGCACCATGCACCTAGAGATGAGTGTAACCTTTTTTAACTTGATTGTAAATTACAAAAATTTATAAATATCACTATGCTATTTCAAAACCAATTAATTGAAGATAAATTGAAATTCAACCAAAAGCACTAAATGTTACATCAAGACCATTCTTAAATTCCACCCTAAAGATGGGTTATTTTACTGACAAAAGGCCAGAAATCCGAGGGTTGAGCGTCAAAAAAAATGAGCAGAAAAGAAAACAATGACTAGGTACGGTCAATAAAGGGTTGATTTTGATATTAAATTAACTATAGCGTTGAAACGCTCCTCTATCATTATTTAATACGTGAAAGGGTCAACTAAGGACCAGGTTGGTTGCGAAGGGTTAAAAAAACGATTTTTGAACTCCGCTATAATTTTTAAAATAATCGCTTCCGGTATGTTCGAATATGGAATATCAATATTTTTTAAACGTCAGTCATTTGAAATTTAATTTAGAATGTTTTCAAAACTTCGACAGTTTGCCTTGGGTACTTTTTTGTTACCATGTTTAATTGTCTTGTAAATAAGTCATATAGGTTTGCAGTATTTTTAGTAAAATTTGAATTTTTCGATAACTCTTGATTTTTTTTTTTGGTAGCAACAGGTCAAAAATCAAAAGTAATCGTACTAATTGATTTGTAGTCTGGTGTCATTAATTATTTTTATTGATATAATAAATTTAAATAGGCCGTTATTCTAGATTATTAAAGTGGAAATCAGTAAAGGTACCTACTTTCATTTTTTTATAATTATCCATTCAATTAAAATTGTTACCTAACCAACTACTTACTCACTACAACTACCCTTATCCGCACCCAATGGTGCATAGGGCACTGCATTGGTACATCAAGTGCAGGGTATCTACATCATTTTATTACACGAAGGTAAGATGATCATGAAACATTAAGGTAACTAACTCACAACTAACTAAAATTGTAACCGTTAACTAATTTCTACTATTGTTTATAATATGTACCTTTCAAACGGGTTGTCTTGTGACACATGTGAACGTTATTTTTTATTGTTACTAATTTGGGCTAATAACGCCCTTAGGGTTTTTATTATTTCGATTATAAACAAAGGGGTTAAAAAATGTTGACGTAATTTACGCACATCCATTGTTTTAATTCACAAGTGTTTATTTTCATGTGATTTTAATATTAACATTGTTATACTTGGACTGGTGCTGAAGCGTATGAATGATCGGGGTAACTTAACCTTCATGTAATAGCAGCTGTCAAAATTTCAAATATTTTTTTTCTCTGGTTTGTAGAGTAAAGCGTAAAACTGTGATTGGTTGTTGTTACGCGATTGGGTCACGCCTTGATTATGTATTATATAAATTTCGCTTTTCAAAATCTATTTGATTTTAAATCAGATTTAATTTAACCTAACCTATCATTAACCTACTGTATAAATTTCATAACCTATTATAAAGGATATTGCTTTTAAAATAGCCATTTGAAACAATAAATTATTTATAAAACTTAATCTATCTTAACCTACTGTATAAATTTTATAACCTATTATCCATGGATTTTGCAAAAAACTAGTCCTCATAAAAAGCACGGCAAGTTGTTAAGTTACACCGAATGATCATCTTACCTTCATGTAATAAAAACATCAAGATACACTCGATCGTTTTGTTACATTAATGTGGAATGGTCAGTCTTACGCTTCAGTATCAGAATGTTCAGTGTTTTTTAATAATAGGAAGGGTTATCGAAATCCGACATTAAAAAAAAAGAAATATAAAATGGAAAAATAAAAAGTCGAAAAGCAATAATTAATTAAGGAGAAGATTTCGGAAAAGCAATTCTTAATAGGGTGTAATTAATTATTAAATTTCTTGATACATTCACAAAAGATGAAATCACCATGCAATTCCATTGAATTATTTTCTTCCGAGGCCATAATTACTGAAAATTGTAAAGAAAATCAAAAAGAAAGAGGTGAGGGTGTTAGACGGATCTGAAAGACGTTAATACTTACTGTCAAATAATACTCCGGGAGGAAACGGGTTAAGACTCTAAATTAACCCCTCGCTGTTCTGGTTAACATGAATGGAATACTGTTACAATTAATGAAAAGAACAGAAAAAATATGTTGAACAAAAGAATAAAACGGCTGTTAGGGATGAACGGGTTAAAACAATACATTAAATTTAATAACTAAGGTGTATGTAACGACTTGTACCAATTATTTTTGGCACAAAATAATTCATAGATTTTTTCTATGAAATCTCTATTTTACAAAAAAAAGCTGCATCGGGGTGTATTTCTATTGATTTTTAACACTACAATGTAATTTTTTTTCTTAAATGTTCAAGGTAATTAAATTTAAAAAAAAAAAATATTTTCGCTATTTGATAAATTACAATAAAGCCAATTTCACTCCATTAAGCTGAAAAAATAATTTTTTTTTTTTTTTTTTCGAATTTTTTCAAAATTTATTGCGACTCTCCCGAAAATTCTTTTATAATCCAATCCATCACAAATTTATTAAAAATAGCCGATTTAATTGGAGATCTTTACAGAAACGAGAAATTTTGAAAATAATATGGATATCTAAGCGTTTACAGGGCTTATCATTGTCTGGATTAAGTGGCCACTTGACAAATTAATTTTAACATTTATCATTCCATAGTATTTGATCAAGGATTTCTGTAAATGATTGTATATGAAATTCTCACCAAATTATATCACCTGATAAAAAACATTCGAATTTCAGTTTTAGATCATCAAAAACTACACAAACCAAACTTAAATCCGGTTCTTTAAGTGTTACAAGATAATGCTACAATCAAAAGATACCCACCAATCATTTCTACAACCCTGTCGTAAAATAAAAAGAGAGGTATTATAAATATAAAACAATGCTTGCAGCAACCCTTGGTCTTATTCCAAGGAAGAAATATATTTCTAACAGAGGTGCGTTCTTCCATTCATATACCCTTAAGTTTCAACCCCATTGTCTTTTTAATTTCATACTCTTAACAATAGAAGTATCTTTTATTTTTATAATGCTACTTTTATATCATGGAAGCATATTGTAATTGTTTTTATATTAGTATTTGTGATTTTAAAATTGGTGTGATTCGTAAATATGGAGTTTGACTTGAAACATTATTTATTTATTGATTTATTTAGTGATTTAATGATTGTCCTTTTAGCTATTTATTGCCTTATTAATTTAAAACACATATTTACTTTTATTAATAATTAAATTATCAATTTTTTTGTAAATTATGACTTCAATGAGTAAGTACGTGTTACGTGTAGGTACTAATAATTATTATCTCGACTCATAAGTTTATGAATTACTCTTCTTTTTTATAATATTATAGATACTATTGTCGAGTAATAAATTTATTTATTTTATTTTTTATTTATTTATTTAAAACATTGTCGAGTACAAATTAAAAATACCAAAATTGTCCTCACTGGGTAACCCGTGCCGAGGACTAATTTTTACAAAATTATTTTTTAATTACTAACATATAATGGATCTATACATGTGTTTTTGAATTGATTGTAAAATTAAAATTATGAAAGACTATCTATTTGGTTGAATAATTTTGTTTATCTCTATTCTACCCACCTCCACTATCCAATTTGACACAGCTTTTTTATGTACGATAAATAAAAAAATATTTAATAAATATTATTTTTTAAAGATACTTGTATAATGAAAAAGGTACTGGTACCAATAAAATTGTGGTAAATACTAAAAATAATGTATCATTAGGTAAAAATTTATAAAGGAATAAAATATGTTAAGATTTCACAGGTATTTTAGGTATTTTGTGATAGTGGTTTCGCCAATTTCATTTGACTGATAACGCAAAAAAGCATTCTCAAAATTTAATTCGATTTATTAAATAAATACAAAAAAAAATTTATTTTCGCCGTTGATACAGCATCAAAAACAAATGGAAATAATAAAATATTTGAGTAACTCATAAATCGTGTTGATACATTATTTTGAGCTGTTTTTTAAAATTTTCATAGTTTTGAAAACAGAGCGGAACATTTAAAAGTTTTTTAAATGTCACATGAAAAGCCCTGATTGGAAGTAATTTTTAATGGCAAGTCCGCCCACCCATTTACAGAAGACAATTCACAATTGGAACAAATCATCCCGCGCCAATGAGCGTCTTCCTCTCGACTCTTATTCGAAAATCGAACGTTCGTTCCTTTTTTAAAATAAAACCCCCATAGGGTGGGGAGGGTGCTAATGAAAGACAGCTAAGTGGAATCTATAAGGAAATTGCGGTATCAGCCATTTTGATTTTTTTACAATTTGAAATCTAATTTACTGTAAGAAATTCCGATTATAATTGATTTATCAATATGTTAAAAAATACCTTAATAACTGTAAGAAGGTTAAAATTTTATGACACTGTTATCCAAGCCTTCATGTTTAAAGTGATCGTTTTTCAGGAGAGGCATTTTGGTGATTTTAAACAGCAATTTTTTGTATTTTATAATACTACCCCCTTTATACAAGCATATTTCTATTTACTGGTCTATAAGTATCAAAATAAAGTAAGTCAGAGAAATGCACCAAACTGCAGCTAAATATCACTTGGTAGGTGCATGAAATGCATCTTTTAAAAAACTATGCTTTTAAAATGAAGCTCTTTAGATCTCTGGTGTAGTATTTTTTACTTTACAGTAAAATGATCGCCATTCAATTTTTTAAATAAATTAATTCGAAGTACTTAGCTTTATGTAGCAAAATAATTAAGCACAATTCCAAATATGTAGGTAGAGATGGATTGGATAATCGATTTGTTAAGTTAACAAGGTTAAAAATATCTAACAGAAAAAACATGCTTTTCTCTCACCTTTGTGAAAGTGAATTTTCTTATTAAAAGTGAAGTTTCAAAGTCACTTGAAAATGCACTTTTATCTTACACAAAATGGCTGCTGTGACATCCTTTACAAACTTTCCTTTTGCCGTAGGCTTACGGTCTATAGGAGGGTCCAAAGTACATTTTTTCCTCCACTCTTCAAATATTTGCCAAGTCCCGCGGACACTTACGAAGTGTCGAAGTGGAAAAATTCCTTCTTCAAACACTTCAAAAACTCGTTTCAGACAAGCACCACCAAGTAACAAAGCCACAATTGCAAGGAGACCGTAATTCAAAATGAATGAGAGATTCATCCCTTTTTAAAAACGCCTAATTTTGCCCGACAGGTTTATTTTTTAGTTTTGCGTGATTTATGCGCCTCTGAGTAAAAACGGCCTGTAGTTAATTTGGAACTAGATTTTGATGCTGTGAGTGATTTCCACTTTTTGAAAACATATTGGTAAGGTTTATTTTTTGTTTCAAGATTCGTTTTAATTGCTGTGGATTGAAAATGCAAGATTTTGAGTGAGTTTTTAATTTATCTCAGTTCGTTGTCAGATAAGTGACAACATTCTATTTTTAAGCATTTTCTGAATATTATTATTAGAAGAAAAAAAAAAAAAAGAAGTTTTAAGTCGTGCCAATTGCTCCATATGCCTAAAACCAAATTTACCTATAAAATAAATAAAAATGCTACAAATTCTACTTTTTCAGTATGCGCGTATTACTCAAATAAACAGTGTTTAGACGAATAATAATATATTATCTATTTAAGGTAAGTGACAGAATTATGTTTCAATCATAAATAAGTATTTAAGGTATACCTACACCAGCCAAAATAATAAACCTTTTGCTCTTTTCTTGATAAAATAAAAAATTAAGAAATACGAATTATTCATATCTAAATGGACCGGATAAGAATCAGAATCTTTAGGTTCGAATCTTACTCTAGCTCAACTTGTTTCTTGCTTTTGGCATAGTTATTTCCGACTATTTGAAAGTGGCGCTAAAATTTTATTATTTGAATATATCATAAGAACTCAAATGTTTCTTTTATAACTGCGAAATATATCTAAAAATGTTAGCACTTTCTTTTTTTATTAAAAGGCTTAATAATTTTTAATCAACATCTACACTCAACCCTTCTGACTAACCTAGGAAGTGCTTATCTGCCACCGACAGATAAGGATTTAATAATTTCTCTATCAATCTAAGTTTTAGGTGTTAAAGGGTTGAAACGATAGGCTGTGGCAAAAAATCTGTGAATGCACAAAATAAAATAATAGATTACAAAACCACCCTTTTGTAAATCAGATAGTGGTAGGTATCTTAAATTGTTTCGCGATGTTGTACTTAAAGCGGAAGCAAATGGAGTTTTAAATAGAAAATAGGTTTACAAAACAAAATTTTCTCTGTAATGTATCGGTGAGGCGGTGACCCTAGGCGAGATCGGTAATTTAATAATGAGGCTTTGTAAAAATTCATAGATATTACAGTGACGTCATCAATCGAACATGCTTCACCTTAAAATGTTTACGAGCTTCTAATTTTTAAAAATAGATTTGTCTTGTACCGTTGGTACACCAAGTGCAGTGTATCTTAATCATTATTAAAAAACGATTTTACCAAGATATTAAATTTAGGTAGTTAGGTATAACAGGTCTTTCAGTAAATATTGACTGCATTTAAATTGCACATTTATTTACTCAGATAATAATTCTGGAAGCGAATTCAGAATAATGGAATTTTTATCAATTCGGAGGGGTGATAAAAAAGTGGGGTAAGATGTTTATGGGGGTGTCGATTCGATTTACATAATTTAAATAAAATATTGCTTGAAAACATTTAAAATAAGGTTTCTTTTAATTGACATTTAATTGTTACAGGAATTTTGCCAAGCGTATTTAAAAACATTGAGTATCAAGATAAAACTCTGTGTGATGATTAATTAACTCATGGAAGGACACACTGTGCATTGTTATGCAAAAAGATAAATATCAGATTATTTATGATATTCGCTAATATTTAAATTTATTATGACTTTTTTTAAAGAAATCTACGCAATCTTATGATATTTGCACATATTTTAATGTGTATATTTAGGGTGTGCCTTATATGACCAAAACAATTTCTTTTTTCGATTTTGAAAACGCATACCCTCTATCTTTTTTGCAATTACTATGGCCTATTCAGATACGAAATTTCATATGTGTACAATGATTTTAACTCGTGCCGACGAGGCCTCAAAGTTTTTCAAAATTAAAAAAATTCACTTCATGTTGTATGAACATGTTCCGATGCAAGTCGGCACGGGTTACTGTACTCCAAATGAACTGAAATTTGCTGAACAAGTGTTTTATAGCAATACAAAAGAAAGTAGGTTCTATGCATTAAATAATAATCAAGTTGAAAAATAAGGGACACCCTAGTGTATGTACTATTTTTAATAAAACCTAAGCGGATTGTGGTTGAAAATAGGAGTCAAGTTGTGACGAAGATCTCTAGACTCAGAGACAACGACTTACCACTAGTTCACAAACCGTTCATATTCAAATAAAACAATATTCTCAAGCAAAGCTCAGCGGCTTAGGTATGTGGGAAAATAGGAATCGAGTAGTGTCAGAGTGGGTATTTAAATGATCTTTAGACTGAGTCTGCAACGCTACCACTGTACCACTCGGCGATTTGATTGGATCAAAATTTATTTTTTTAATCCAAAGATGATTTAATCTTCAGAGAATGGAAGAGGGGTGGACTTATCTCCTTTCTAATTGGCTGGGATGGATTATTTCAATCTAATATTCAAGTTATTATGGGTAACCCTTTCTTTCCACCGCAATACTTAATTATTATTATTCTAAGCCCCTATAATTCTTTTTCAAATATTTTCCTTCGTTTAGTAAGGAATATAATAAAAAAGGGGTAGCTTTCAAGTCGCTGGTCGTTATCCTTTCAGGTTTTCGGTTGAGATGAAAACCATCGTAATAAATTTTTTTTTTTTTTTTTTTTAAATCTTATCCACACTTGCACTTGCTTTAAAGTTACGCATTTAAAAAAATAATAATTTAAAACACTGTTTTCAGCTGCTGTTTATTTAAAAATAAATAACGTTTTTTAAAGTAAAAAATGCAATATAATGTATTTTATTGTATTTAAAAATAAAAAACGATTTTTTGCCGACTGTGCTTAAAAACAGGAATCAATTTGTGGCGTAATGGGGTTTTAAAGATCGCGACGCTTTTACTGGGCTACTATCACACGGCCGTATGTCAAATTGTTAAATCTAAAAAAAATGAATTTGCTTGAAGTTTTGTTGCAAGACTAAAAATCCTATGTTCAAATCCTTTTCCAAAACAATTTATTTTCTATCTTGCAGCGTAGTTCTATTCAACTACCTAGTTGAAGAATATAATACCATTAATTTGATATATTGTGGTATTTATCCAATAACAAACATATTTTTTTATGAGTTACGACACTCTTCCCCTGCGTGACTTAAATTTGGGAGGTATCCCAGTAAGTAATTCTTCTTTACCATTTCTGGTTTGCCATCCATCAGGGTGATTAAAAACCAATTTAGGAACAATCGAATCCGTTCTAGAACGTTCTTTTTTCATTTTCTTTATTTAAATTCCACCAACGGTAAACGTTAAGAAGAAAAACAAAAGAAAATCGACCAACCAGATTCATTATTTGAATTTGCATTCCGAATTCGAATAATTTGAAATGCAATTCAAACGGAGTGGAAACGAAAATAAATTTAAAATAGAAAAACATGAACATTTTCTACTAAAACATTTTGAATATATACAAATACTTGTAGACAAATAACTGGATTATACCCATGTGGGGCTGATATCAGATATTATTGATATCCCAACAGAGACAGAGAAACTCTGGAAACGAATCTTGATTATCTAGGCGTTTACAGGGCTTATGACCTGTCATTGGCTGGCTTAAGTGGCCACTTGATGTACTACAACATTCCCCACGCCCATCATCTGATAACCATATATGACAAATTTTTGAAACTAAACTGCCTCAGGCCAAGCGATCGGCCGCCAGCTCCCGCGCATCCTCCCAAGTCAAGTCCACGTCCCGCAGCTCTGACGCAAACTGCCGACGAATTGTCAACAGTGGACGACCGGGACGCCGAGAACCTGATGCCTTGTAAAATAGGCAAGCATGGTTAAGGCTCTCGGGAGGCATACGCAGTATATGGCCTAGCCAGCCGAAACGCCTTCGCCGGATGACAGTAGATACCAAGGGTTGCTGTGTCCGTTGCCTCACCTCTGTGTTCCTTACAAAGTCAAACCACCGCACACCTAAAATTCTTCTAAGACACCTATTCTCAAAACTTAGTATTCTGCTGTCTTGGGCCCTAGTTAGGTGCCACGATTCGCAGCCATAGAGAAGAACAGGTGTGATGCAGGAGTTATAAAGGCGGCATTTTGTTTTAATACATAGATGTATTATATATAAAACTGCATTAATGTACTTGTGTGTGCGTGTGTTCAAAAAATCTCGGTAAAAAATGGTTGAAGTCAACGGATTTATTTATTTATTAATTTATTACATTTAATATAATCACAATAATGGGATGGCGACTCAATCAGTGGAGACCCATGCCAATGATCTGGCCCCGACTCACTAGATAGTCCGTGTCGAGTCAGGGCATTGTAGTATTATACATAACACATTGTAGTACTAAACACAATTGAATATTTTACATAATTAGTATAATAGAACCATGTTTGGATTTCACAAATTTAGAATTTACAAAACAATATTTTTGTATAACCAAATTTTAATAATTATTACATAACTATATTTTTGCAGGCATTTTCAATATATACACGACCCATTAGACTTATCTAACTACGACACCGACCCTGTATTTGGAGAAGTCGGTTTATAATTTGGTTAATAATTTGGTAAAAAAAATATCACCTCAATAGGCCAGGAGGTCCAATAACAAAGGGAACAAACATCACAAACACCCAGGCTTGAAAAAATCACTCATTTTGTTGTTTGTATTGATCCGATTAATTTGATGATTTAAAAATATTATGAAAAAATATTAAGGCAATAATTTCAATAAAAACTTAATGTTGCTGAATTAAGTATTCGATTACGGTCTAAATTTTCCTGATTATTGTAAAAAATTGACATTCTTTTTTCTGTGATTCCTGTTAATATTTCTATATTTATGACTCGAATTTAACTTGTTTCATATATTTTGGCAAGAATTGATAAGAAAAGAATGTGAAAAAAATTTTGGCTCTAAAGCTGAATTCGAGAGAGAAGATCGAGGACTACGACTGTATTGAAGGATGACTGCGGGTAATGTAACCTCTCAAGAGTTACCTCGTAAAAGAAAAAAAAATGAAGAGGCGCTTTTAAAAATAAAAAAAACAGTTTTTTATCAAACTTTCACTGTTATTGTCGTGATGTTCATAAATGATTTCTTGAATGTGTGTGACATCACCCGACAATGGTTTATTCTAGGTTTGCGTATGTATTAGTACCTGGCATAAGGCTCAGGTGCATAATGGCGTGATTAGCGTACTCTGCGATGCGTTACATTTTTACTTTTTCACCATAATTAGCTTGCGCAGGCAGGAGGAGCTATTTAATGGTCTTCCCATAATTAAATCAAGTAACAATGATAAAAAAATTCACCGGATAAACAAAAAAATATATGCATTACGTTTTTACAATTTTATTAGTGGTTAACTTAAAAAAAATGGCATGAAAACAAAAGGTTAAAAGACAAATATTTAGATTAAAATAATGTTTGCAAAATCATGTAAATTTTAATTGAAAATTTTACTGTGAGAGGCAAAAAAATGTATCACCCGATGTGAAAAATTTGACTTGTGCAACTTCTGTATATAAACTCTATGAAATTTATGAAAAATACGAAAAAAAGTTCTATCAGGATTAAAAAAAAAGTTAATTATTTAATAAAAAAAGTTTATCTCATTCCTTTCTTCCTTTCATTAATCCACACATAATGGTGCTTAGGGCACCACATTGGTACAAACATAGTTTTTATTGATCGCTTAATACATGAAGGCTAAATGATCAGTGAAAAATGTCACAAGACATATTTAAAAAGGGACGTGACTCTAGACTTTATAACACGTTATAATTTTTTTTAATTGACAGACTGCATTGTACTTAAAAGTTTTGTACAAAACATTTTCGAAATCGTTTGTTAAACTAGACAAAGATTACACAAGCAAGCGATAAACAACATAAAAGTATGTTAAGACATACGTTTTAATGACTATTTTCGTTCGCAACATACTTCGTCAAAGTAACGTCAAACTTTCGTTAACGTTTTCCTTGATATTACATACATTATTCTATCTTTGCTGGAATTCAAGGCAATTAAGACCTTGTGTACTTTGTTTGTAAGTGCTGTTTTTCTATGAATATTGTCTGATAGTGATTCTTTTCAGAGATATTGAAAAAGTTGTCTAAGAAAAACGACGTAATAATGATTGATGCCTATAATGGACTATGCCATTATGCACTCAATAACCCTACTGGGAGTGAAAGGTTTTATGATATTAAAAAATGTAATATTGCAAAAAACAATTACACAAAATGAGCTTAAAAGATGTGAAATAATATTTTATTTTTGGAAGAGAATTAATCCAGTTAAAGCCAATTTTACAGTCAAATTTCGGAACATCTATTACGGTGACATCTGTTGAGAAAATTTGTAATGTATAGTTATCAGATGATGAGCGGAATGAGAATGTTTTAATACATCAAATGGCTACTTATGAAAGGTCATAAGCCCTGTAAACGCCTAGACAATCCACATTCGTTTCCAGAGCTTCACCGTCTCTGTTGGGATGGGATATCAACAATATTTTGATACTCTTATGAAATGAAATAAATTGAAAAAATCACTAAAATCAGTTTCCTGAAAAACGGCTATTTTTAACAAACAGTTCCCGCACATCCTCCCAAGTCAGGTCCACGTCCCGCAGCTCTGACGCCAACTGCCAACGGATTGTCAACAGTGGACGTCCAGGACGCCGAGAACCTGAGCCTTGTAAAATAGGCAGGCATTGTTTAGTCTGTCGGGAGGCATTCAAAATTCTCAAAGCTACATATAAAATTGAAACACGATATTTTTTTATTCTCGTGGGAATAAGTCTTTATTATTTCTAAACAAGGAAAAGCTTTTTTCCCAATCTGTCAGACATTTAAATGATGGAATCTTAGTGGTTAAGGTACTTTATTTTTTTGTGAATACCCCCTGGGAATATTTGGGACCACCCCCTTTAAAAAAAGTAATGGCGGAAAATAGTAAAGCAACCTTTTCATATTTAATAATACTTACCCCCTTTCCAGTATTATTTACAAAAAATTATTAGATAAAGAAATAAAAATTATTGTGATCAGATGTTAAAACTTATGAAAAAATAGATGCATTAAGCTTCTACCTAGATATGCAATTTGCAATAAAATATTTCTGTAAAAATATATTGTTACTAATTTTAAAGTAAGGGTTAGAGAAAGCAAATAAGATGAACACAACGGAACATTTTGAACCTATGTATTCCAAACCTATGAGTCCTAGACCCAATTAGACAACAACCCCGTTGAATTAGAGTTAGATTTGAAAATTTACTAAAGGGTTATCCATATGCTCTATCACGGTTAGATTGAGGTAATTATTAATTCAGGCTGGGTTTCCGTTGCGTAGGTAACGCGTGATATATTTTGATGAGGGAGGGGTGTAGCCGCGATGATTATATCGATCCAGCGCGTACTATATACTACCACATAGTAAAATGCACCCCTGGAAAACCCCCACCACTATTTTCACTATCACCACTACAGTATAATTGCGAAACATTTCACGTAGATATGTGTGTACTTAAGTAGGTATGCATCGTCAGAAAATATAAATAATTTTTAGTCATCATTATTTCATATCCTCTCCCTATGTAGAGCATATGGGCTCCACAAATCTCCTAAAGCTAAGAAAACGTTCGTTTATCCAAGTCAGGTCTACGTCCCGTGGTTCTGAAGTAAACTGCAAACAGATTTTTTCTTTTCTTCCGATATCTTAGCCATCACACTGTTTTCCGTTAATGTTCCTATAAAGTCAAATATCTAACATATAATTTATTTATTTATTTTAATATTAATTTTTGGTTAAGTCCACCTCGTGGTGCAGTGTTTAATTGGGCACTTTATTTGGACGCTAGACTAACAATATGAAGTTTTTGGGTTCGATTCCCGGTGAGAACACAAAAATAAAAAGTGATTTTTCTCAAGCCTGGTGTTTTGTGGCGTTGTTCCCCTCTGTAATTGGGCCTCCTGGCCTGTTGAGGAGGTTCAATAAATAAATAAATAAATTAAATAAAAGAAAGAGTTTGGATATTATATGACTGTTTCTTGTAAATTATTATTATTTATTTATTTTATGCAACTCTATTTATGTTCCAAGAAGAGAATTTATACTAAAATTATTTTAGAATTATAAATAATTATTCTAGTTGTGTATTTGAATCCTGCATTTAGATTGGTGCGTTTTAAAACTAATCCGTTGATTGGTGAATCGTCGCCTCGTCGTCCAATTGCATTTCTGCATTTAATGTATGCAAATGACGGTCGTATTTAGTTGCCAAATATTTTAGATAAAATTAGCATTTTCAATAAATATTTGAGCATGCAACTATGGTGCATGCGAAATATATGCAAATTTGAAATCAATGTGCAGTAATTACCATCTAGAGCCTGTTTATTTATTTTAATGTGGTTTTCATTTTAATTATTTTTTGTATGATACCTTGGACTGTGAAGCGTAAGACTGATCATCTTGCCTTCATTTAATAAATTATCAAGATAAAATCCAGGTGGTGTTTCTACCAATGCAGTGCCCTATGCACCATCAGGTGCGGGATAAGGAAAGCAGTAATAGTGTGCACAATTAATGAGGGTGCTTTTCGAGAATTTTTAATTTGTTACTGATTATAATTGAAAATTACGTATCTGTGATAGAAAGTAGAAAACGATTTGAACCTAGAAATTAAAAAAAAAAGCTTCTTACTCAAAGTTCTAGGTATATCACTTTATTATTTTAATGTAATATTTAGAAAAACAGTAAAACATTGTAAATATTAAACAAATGCACGCACTTTATACTATGATGTACCCTTACGTAAGGGGTATAAACGTCATCAAACGTCACTGTATATGTGTTGCGTTCACGCATGCGTGCTCGCACGCACACATGCAAGTACTGACCTGTGGGCGGGGGTGCATGCATGCACCCCTACACACGTGCACGTGCAGATATTGTGCATGTGTGGGATATATGTGTGCGTGGGTGAATTGCATTGGCCGGCCGTGTGTGCAATGGGAGTGGTTGCAGTTGCATTTAGTATGCATTTCGCGTGCACTTTGGGCCGTAGGCTTAATTTGATGGAAGGGGTGGCGTCATAGAAACGGCGCGGGGTGGAAAGATTGCAACTGTCTGCAAAGAGTCAAAAATCGAAAGGGAAATAAGCTACACCTTTTTAAGTAAATGCAGTGCAGTTTTTTTCATATTAATCAGTGTCAAAGTTTTAATTGTAATTTTCAGTATATTTTATAACTAACTAACTTACTAACTAACCATCACGCTATTTCCCTGAAGGTGTAGGCAAAGAGGATAGAATGCCACACCACTCTGCCCTGGCACGCTTTCTTTGCGTCCTCCACATTTATACATCTTCTCATTTTACAATTATTTTTTTAAATCTGATATCAGATGGTGGCTCAGTGGTAGCGTTGTGGAGTTTGAGTTTATTATTTATCAGATCAATGCACCACCCAACCTCGATTTGATTACTATTTTACAGCACAAGCTGCCTTATCTTTATTGAAAAAATTAATACACTTCTATGTTCATAGATATAAACGAATAAAAAACAGCATACAAAAAATTCTTTCGTGGCTTTTAAGATGTTTTAAAAATAAAATTTAATTAAAAAATAAAACCAAAGTACCACATTTAAGAAGAACGATTATTCTTACAGAACGAAACTCGGCTTCAAAAGAAACATTTGTAATAAAAACAAAAGAATCTCAGTGCTAAAAGAATCTTCCTTCTTTCTTTTTGTTTATTTATTTTGAATTTCCACAAAAGAAAAGGAAAAATGCCTTCCGACGCTAACACAATTACTTTCAAGGAGAGAGCTTTTTCACAATTTTCATGAAAAGTTTTCAGCGGCGCTTCTTAGACCAAAGAAAGCAAGTAAACGTCGTGAAAAAGTGGACTTGCCAAGTTCTTCTTAGCATTCAATGCTGTTTTGTTTGTATTTTTAATACTTTGCATTTCTTCAATTTATTTATGGAATATTTCTATTCTTCTCAAGATGCAAAACGTGTTAGTAAGTTAGTTAAACTTTTGATTCCGGCCAAACATGTAATTATTCTGATCAAACCATTTAAGTTTTTTGAATTTTAAAATTTGATTCTTGACTTTGGTTTTTTGATTGTGTGAATACTACTTAAAATGTTTTAAGATGCATAAAAAAAAATTTAACAGCTTAGTCGCATTCGAATATAATCTCTATAGAATTTACTTAGAAATATTTTTTTTCTGATTTCCATTATATATTATCATAATACATAACACTTCTATTCCTTAATGTAAAAAAATTACACATAATACATTTGTATTTTTTAGTTTTGGTCAGTTTTGCCACTAGGAGTCATTTAAAATTATTATCTCTAAAAAAATTTATACCAAAGACAAAAAGTTTGCTTTAAATCAGAGAATTCCCTTTTAAGTGCCATCATTGTTTCTTCAATATTTCTGCCAATTATTTTTATCACGTAATTTAAAGTCTATGCCTGAATGACCTTCTTCACCCCTCTACCCTTTTGTTTGGGGTACAATTTATTGTAAAAATGTTGTATAAAACCTTCGCAAAAATGTTTTGTGAAGTAAATTTTTCAACCCCTCTGACATAGTCGTAAAGGCTAATCTAGGCTGTGATTTGTAGTGGCTCTAATAGAAACCCTTTGAAGGTTGTTACAAGGCATAACTGTTAAAATACATGGTAAAATGGAATGAAAAAAAAACAGTTACCTGACATGATTGAAAAGGAAAATTTGTGATAGTGGAAAAAAAAGTTACTTTTTTCTATCATATATTTTGTCTAATATAAGTATATAAAATATATGTCTAATATAAGTAATATATATATATATATATATTAGTTATAAAGCCAGTAAAAATTCCTAGAAATAGAAATGGACATTGGGCATGCTTTATATTATACTAAATGCAATTAAAATAGACAGATATTATTCAAAAATAAAATATGGTATTTATTTCGGAAAAGTAAAATTTAAAACAAAATCCTTATAAAAATATTTGCATTCCGATAATACATTAAATATGTGTAACAGTAACTACTAAAAGCTAATACAAAATTAATTCATGACAATTAGAGAATAAATTAGTAAAATCAGATGAATTTTTATTTTTATGTCGTATTTTAAGTTTTAAAAATTCACTTTTTTTTTAAAAGATCACGCATAAAAAAAATGATGTAGGCTCGCCTTCTTTAAGATAATATTTAATATTGGACAAACCTTTTTACAAAATTCAAAGTTTACGAAAAACGCTCTTTACAAAATGGAAAAAGAGAAACAATGAGGTCTTTATGTTAAAAGCCTTCTTTTTTGTCGCCTTCCTAAAATGCTAAGACCTTTTACAGCTAGTTGAATGAAAGTGTGTGAAAGTCCTTTTAAAAAGTTAAGGGAGGGAAATGGGGTGGTCTCTTGTTCAAATACTTTCCCCAATAGATAACCTTTAAGGTAATTAGGAAGTAAAAAGAAAATACTTTTCTTTTTCTTTTATTCTTTTGTCCATTCATCTTTTTCGGTCCCTGGAATTTTGTATTCCGCTGCATAATTTTTCTTACATTTGAACACGTTAATACTTTTTTTTTGTATTAATTATAATATATGGTCTTTTTATTATTTTTCTTTTGTATTCCAAATGTTTTAAATAATAATATACGAGTATGTCTATTTTTACACATTTTGATTGTTTTTTTTTTTTTTTTTTTTTTTTTTTTAAAAAAGAAATCTATGCAATCTTATGATATTTGCACATATTTCAATTTGTAAATACTATTTTCAATAAAGCCTAAGCGGCTTGTGCTTGAAAATAGGAATCGAGTCGTGTGTCAAAGTGGGGATTCGAACCGACGATCTCTGGACTCAGAGACCGCGACGCTACCCACTGGGCCACACCCGTTGTTATTGTACATGTAATTAATATAATAATGTTGAAGGTTTTTACTGTTTTAATATTTTGATATTATGTTTAATGTTTAATTTTTCCTGTCATTGCTGTATTTAATTTTACAAGTTTTTAAATATTTTACTTATACAACTTCTACTACTTTCTCTTATCTGCACCCAATGGTGCATAGGGCACTGTATCTGTACAGCAAGTACAGTTTATATATTAAACACTTAATAACAGAATATTTACGTTATTTGCTATATTAACCATTTCCTGTGTGCAAACATACGATAATAATTTACGATCGCACTTAAAAAATATACATATTTAGGTTTTGATAGACTGTACTGTTTTCTGAACTAGAAACTGCACAGTTTTTGGTCCCGTATAAGTGCGCATAAGCATAATCTATACCGTACAGTTTACACCCGCGCTGTGCAGGCGGACAGATATCTGCAAGATATCAGACCATACCATATTTATCATGTTATCTCTTTCTCGGCCTTCCTCGACTTCTACAGAACACCAGCGCTCTTAGTCCCTGGACGTTTTTTGTTATTTTTAATGTATTTATTTCAATGAATGTACTTAATATGACACATGATAGGATGAAATATCTAAAGAGTGTTTACATATTTCTGTGATAAGCTGTCACTGGTGACCTATATTCTACACCATAATGATAACAACGTGATATTGCATTTTACAGAACTGATAAAGGAAATGCATCATCGAAAAATACATGTGCATTTAAAATAAAATAGAAAAAAAAACATATATTTTTTTATTATTGATATCCCAACAGAGACAGAGAAACTCTGGAAACGAATGTGGGTTATCTAGGCGTTAACAG
This sequence comes from Micrasema minimum, assembly GCA_022494985.1. Lineage (NCBI taxonomy): Eukaryota > Metazoa > Arthropoda > Insecta > Trichoptera > Brachycentridae > Micrasema > Micrasema minimum. The sequence continues at coordinate 30,969 of JAGVSP010000279.1, read as the reverse complement.
GGCTTATGACCTGTCTGACAAATAAAATTAAATTGTGCGCGAGCAGTTTATTCTTCCTTCGCTCACCCCAAACTTATTGACAATATATCATATAATTTTTTGAGCGGATAGTCAGAGAGGATAGAACGCCATACCACTTTGTCCTGTCAAAATACATAAAAAATATCCTTCTGTTAACAACCTTTCATTTACCCAAACAAAGTGGTGCATAGGGCACTGTGCCGTTGAACCAAATAAAAATTAAATTAATAAATTGCTTCTGGACTTTAGGTTATTAAATAATTTTAATAGTTTTTATGATACGTTTTATTTCGTTACCGATATTTTTTAAATTTTAAAATCACTATATAAATTAAAAACGAATCAAGTAAAATATAAATATATAAGTAATTGTTTATATCGTTGGTTCGTTTAATTTGATTTTGATCGTATTTTAATAAATGGCGGAGAATTCAAATTTTACTAAATTCAAGTAAAAACCCGTTCAAAAATTCCACCTAATGGATTTTTAAATACAACCTTGCCCCTTCTGTTTTAATACAAGGTTTTCTCATAATTAAGGCTTTGAAAATGGGAAATTGAAGGCTTTAAATTTCTTCCTTCTAAGGCAGCAAATGATAGCTAATTTTAGTTATTTTTGTAAAATCGTTTGTGAGGGTGATACTCGTTTTTTAGGCAATCAATTATTGACGATTTAAGGGATGATTGGACCCCTTTCAATAGAATTTCACTTTCTAAGTACATTTTAATTAAAGAGTTATTAGACCGTATGGGTATGTATATAACTTATGTGTGTGTGGGTGTATCACTTCCATCAAAATGCCACGATAACATTTATATAAATAAAATAAATATTATTAGTTTGTTGACTTATTTAAAACAGCAAAATTTATATTTAGTTTGCATTATTGTACATGTGAATTTTTAAACACATAAATATTATGTATTTCTATGATAAGAGGTATTGAAACACCTATATACCCGAAAACCCGATTTTGATGATGGTATTTTTTCAAGCTATTCATTCAAGTTATTTGAATAAAATGAAACTGTTTGTGGTCCTGTGGCTAATATCGCTGATATTAGATAAGAATCTTCATGTTCGAATGTCACTGTACCACTTAACCACCGCTTGTTTCCTGTTTTCTGCAACTTAACTTTCTATCTATTATGAGAAAGCACCTTCAAAATTAGAATATAATTTTAATGTCTTTTTTAATGAGTCATAAAAACTGTAATTCATAATTTTATTTATAAAATGTTATTAAGTTTTATACAACCTACAAGTTTCTGTACAAAACTTTTTTAAAAACACTCCCCTTTTTCAAATGTGAAAAAAGAATTAAAACGTACACCGTAATTAATCATTCAAACGTAGAACGTTAAAATCCAGGCCTCTCATTGGTCAACGAGCTTTTTTTCGTGCATCAGGCTGTTTGGACATTCTTTTTTTCCGATAGGCGTATACGTTTTCCGCCAATAGGAGGGAAAGCGAGAAAAATCGTAAAAAAGCGGGAAAATAAAAATTCTGCCGTGAAAAATGCGCCGTCGCGTTAGAAAACCCCACCCCATTGGCTCAATGACCGAAAGTTTTTTATTCCTTTTTTAGGGTGTTCAATTTCAGTCGAATTTTTATATTTTATCTACGTAAATACATACACAATGCTGTTTTTTATCAGGTTTTTACGATTTCTGTACCTTTTGAAGTGTTCAAGAAAGAATGTTACTGTAAATTAAAGAGTTTTTTTGGTTGTTAATTTGGACAAACATTGGAATTTGTTTAGCATTAGAATTTTTTTTACTTTACCCAAATAAATGTGTGTATGAATCATAATATGGTTTAAATAGAAGGTTTTTTTTAATGATTTATAGTTTGTTTGTAAAATATAAGATTACCTATTTATTTCTCGAAATTTTTAACTCTTCATTTTGATGGAAGTTTTTAAGGAACGAGGTTTAATGTTTTTTACGGTTAGTTTTAACGTCTTAACCCTTAGTGAACCATGATTAATTTCCTTTTTTGTATAACGAAAGATTTTGGCGTGATTGGTTTCCACGACGATTTTACAGCAAATTTTATAATTTTGAAGACTTTTTGAAAAAAAAACAACTTACAAACGTGGGTTTAACCCACTAAATAACTAACGATTCGTTATTGTGCTAACATATTTTATCAAAAACTTAACCCGCAAATAGAGACAAACAAAGTTTTACCTAACCCCAAACTGCAAACGTAAATACAATTTAAAAAAAATCACTTAGCCCCTGAGTCCTACCACCCAAAACAAAAAAAATTGCAACCACCAACTGCTAACACACCTACAAATATAAAATGTTTCATTTAACCCCCAACCGCGAACATGAATTTTTTTAAATGTTTCACTTAAACCTCCAACTGCTGACATGAATTTTTCAATTTTTTTTAAAATTTAACCCCCAACTGCTAACATGGGTAAAATTGTTTCATTTAACCTTCAAATGCAATAGGTTGAAAAGATGCTTACCGGTGTGCAGTCTCGTGTGCTGCTGCACGTGGCTGAGCTGCTTGAAGCGCCGGTCGCAGTACGAGCACTTGTAAGGCTTCTCGCCCGTGTGGACCCGGATGTGCTGTACCAGCTGGTGATTGGACGAGAAGGACTTGAGGCACTGCTGGCACTGGTGAGGCTTAATCTCGCCACCCGCGCCCCCCGCCAGCCCCCGCTGGAGCTCACGCGCATGCATCTGCATGGCGTTCTTGTGCATGAAGATCTGCGAACAGTAAACAGTTTGATTAACAGCTGCTAAAGAATATTCACATAACCTGCCTATCTGAAGATATCTAAACATATCGACCCCTTGCGCAACAAATGTAGTAAAAGCCAAAATTCATTTCGGCCAAAATAGCCTCTACGACATTGGTTGCTAGAAGGGTTGTTGTGAGATATGTGTGTGAAAGAGACTGTGTGTGAGGGCGACAGAAGATGTACGAACGTGTGCGTGTATGTAATATGTCTGCTGTGTGCCAGCATTCCCAGTTAGAGCTCTGAGGAGCATATTCAGTTAAACGAGTATTATATTAAACCCGTCATAATTGTCACAGTCGTGAATTCCTTTAAGCCCTCATACCAATACATCACAGTTGTAAAAGTCATTTTGGCCTAAATAAGTTTGGTTTTAACTTCATTTGTTGCGCAAGTGGTTGATATTTTAAAAACTAGCAATATTTTAATAGTTTAGGATATAATATTAACTGCATTTTTGTTCAAAAATAATATAAAGTGCATATTTTAGAGTTTTAGCTAATTATTTCTTCAATAGTTCCTTGACCATGAAAGGCATTTATCAATGTATTTAATCCGATTTTAAATAATGTTATTTTTACTAATGAGGAATCGGCACGACACAATTGATTATTTATTTCAATGAAATCTAAACAGTTTTTTCTTCTACTATTTGAAATAAAGCTGTAGTTATTTATTTCATATGTGATACCTTGGACTAGCGCTGAAGCGTAAGACTGATCACCTTGCCTTCATGTAACAGATGATCAAGATACACTGCACTTGGTGTACAATGCAGTGCCCTATGCACCACTGGGTGCAGGTAAGGGAAAATAGTAGCAATAGTTGTTATCATCGCCAAACGTAAACTTTACAGTTCTAAACTTTAAACATGAATTTCAGAGAAGAGACATTCCATACGTCACTCACTCCATCATCAATAGGCACCTACGTCATCACTAGACATCTACGTCACACGTTCCGTGTATTGGTGCTGAAGTCTTCAGACGGTGGAATTTGATTAGTGATGTTATGAAATTAACCCTAGGAAGCGCATATTTATAGAAAATTTGTATGGAAGTTTTCTTTAGAAAACGGATGGGAAGGGTTGTATTTTTTAACCTAAATCGTTTTTGTAATTTAAAACAAAACTTAGACGCGTTATTCGATAATTTCTTTATTCACGATTCTTTGTTTTGCCTCTTTTCTTTTTTAAGTGCTTTGAGTCACGGAAGAAAATAATTACGAGAATTCGTAAAGAAAAGTAGAAGAAAAAATTTAATTAAAATGTTTGGAAACACATTTTACTTTAGTTCAACAGTTTTACTTGCGTAACGTAAAATCAATACATCGCTGTTTATTTTCTAATTAGTAAATGTAGGTATTTTTATCGTGGGTTAAGAAAAACAATTAATAGAAAATTTTACTACATAAGAAAAAGAAAGAAGATAAAAATATAAGATAACAGTGATTTTAAAATTACAATTTGACATCTCAACAGAGACGAAAAGTTTGGAAGGGAATGCGGATATCTAGGCGTTTACATGGCTTAATGACCTGTCGTTGGTGGTTTAAGTGGCCAATTGATGGTATTACAATACAACATTCCCCATTTACCTAGTATTTGATATCCATATCTGACATTATGAAAACATGTATATATACAGTTGAAATGGCGCGACGCTTCACATGTGAACACTCTCTGTCATAAATTGTGAAAATTGCTCAGCATTTTAGCAGAAACCTTTATGATTGCAAGTGAGATTCTTACCGAATATCACCTACTAAAAAACGCCTGAAGATGACTCTTCAGTTTGTTATGCTTATAACATTTACCAGCTAATTTTTATAAACAACATTTTGAGTGTGTCCAAATACTTGTAGACAAAAACTGGATTTCACCATTTACGGGCTAATAATTACAATTTGGCAATTTTCTCAATGGATGACAGAGAGTGTTCACGATGTGAAGCGTCGCGCCATTTTACTGTATATATGGCAGATATGGATATCAAAATACTGGGTGAAATGAGGATGAGTGTGATACATCAAGTGCCACTTACCCAGCCAATGACAGGTCATAAGCCCTGTAACGCCTAGATATCCATATTCCCTTCCAAATTTCTCGTCTCTGTTGAGATGTCAAATTGTGTTTTATATTTCGTTTTAATTCACATCCCCTTTTTTCTATCGATTCGTACCGTCACGTCACTAGCGCACACATTTCCATACAAATAGATTGGATTAAAGGGTTGCGACGTCTCTGGGTAGAAGAATCGATAGTTTTCTCCGGAGCCGCGCATTTTTGTTTTCCATTTTATATAGCGCCGTTTCGGAAACGCGTGTCCCAGTTTGAGCGTTTTACTCCGAGGGAAATTTACAAAAAAAGCAGTATCGCGTGACAAAAGACAATAAAAAACAATAGTATCTACTTCTACATAAAGTTTAGATTACCGATCGGAACTTTATCTCTATAACGTGTATTTTTAAACCTACAGTTAATATAATTTCCCGGGTTAAAAGCGCATTTTAAAAGCTTTTTTGCCGAGCTTTCATGAAATCAAAGTTTGCGTCATAAATTCGAACCGGGTTATAGTAACTAACTAACTAACTAACCATCACGCCATTTCTCCAAAGGATCAGGCAGAGAGTCCGTCCTTGACATACTTTCCTTTCCTTTGCTTCCTCAACATTCATACATTCTTCTCATGCACATACGCCGATTATTCCGACTTTTCACATGGTCCACTTTCAAATACCTGTCGTACTTGGTCATGCCATGTCTTTTTCGGCCTTCTTCGGCTTCTACATTCAGGTACACTTGCATTTAAACTTCTTTTAGCCGTTCTTTCATCACTCATTCGCTCCACATGTCCCAAACCATCGTAAAAAGCCCTTTCTTAATTTTGTCGATAATGCTTATCTCAGCCTTGCACTCTGCTCCAATTTTCGACATTTGCTAACACCTATCATTACACAATCATACAACACATTCGTCTGAGAGATCGCATTTCAACAGCATTTAGTCTACTTTCATCCTTCTTTTTCCAACATCACTCTTCACTGCCATAATTAGTGGTTTGAATCCCACTTTGGTACAACTTTTTTCCTACCATCTGTCCGCCTCGTAGCACAGTGGTTAGCGCATTTGGCTACCGTGCATGAGATCGCGGGTACGATTCCCCGACGACAAGATAAAATATTTATTTACATGTCATATTAATAGGTATTTCGTGTGTGATACCTTGGACTGGTACTGAAGCGTAAGACTGATCATCCAACTTCATGTATTAAAATAGATCAAGAATCACTGAAACTTGGCTTACCGATGCAGTGCCCTATTGCACCATTGGGTGCGGATTAAGGGAAAGTAGTAGTAGTAATCTGGCATAGTTAATAGTTATATGATATTATTTTATTTATGTATTGATTTATTTTACCAACAAATCTTATAAATATGTACTTATGTATAATACATCACAATTTACATATTATTACATACGTGTAACAATTACTAAACATTTAATATTTACATATACAAAATGTAATTTAATGTGAATTATGTCTGTAAATCAGGTGTTGGTTTAGAAATGAAGTCAATCGGCTTTCTGAATACTTTACGTACTTTAAAAAGTGCAAAAAAAAATTTCTAAAATATCGGCGGTCTCCATATCGTAATGGCTAAGACGCTAGACTCAAGATACGGAGGGTTCCATTTCCCGCGAGAACACAAAAAGTGGATTTTTCATAAGCTGGGTGTTTGTGAACGTAGTTCCCTTCTCTAATTGGGCCTCTGGCCTGTTGAGCTAGTTTTAAAAAATAAGAGTTATATGTTAAAAAAATCCATCTTTTCTTTGAATGAAGGGTTAATTTTTTATGGCCTATAATCGATCTAGGGTTAAATTAGATTTAAAAATAAAACTAAAATTCGGTGCGTTCCGCGGTATGTTTTATGTAGTTTACATAATGTCTCTAGTCACGCTATTGAGATAAGGTTTTTAAATAAATTAAACGACGATTTTGTAGATAATTTGTGAATTCATAAATAATCACGTTTCATTAGATAGATAATTTCTACCTAACTATTAGATAGGTAGGTAGGTTAATGGATAAATAGAAAGACATAGAGATGGGATACCGGCCTAAGGTACATTATTTAACTCGTATAAAAGGTTTTATTTAACTTATTTCAAATTATACAACTTATACTAAATATAACCGTGTCCGAGGTGTTGACTTTGTAAGGAACACAGAGGTAAGGCAACGGACACAGCAACCCCTGGTATCTACTGTCATCCAGCGAAGGCGTTTCGGCTGGCTAGGCATATACTACGTATGCCTCCCGAGAGCCTTAACCATGCTTGCCTATTTTACAAGGCATCAGGTTATCGGCGCCCTGGTCGTCCACTGTTGACAATTCGTCGGCAGTTTGCGTCAGAGCTGCGGGACGTGGACTAGGACTTGGGAGGATGAACGGGAGCTGGCGGCCTGGAGGCAGTTTGTGGATTCCATATGCTCCACATAGGGAAAGGATATGGTATAATGAATAAAAATAATATAACAAGTGTTATTTAATATTTAGTATTAAATGGAACCTGGTCACTGAAAGTAAACTCGGTAGACAAAATGCGCCGAAAAACGAATGAAAACATTTTTGGCTCGATCTAGATTTAAGTTTAATATGTTATACTTAATAATTTTTAAAAAAATTTTAAAAAAAATTATGTGGAAAAATTGTTACGTAATTGGTGTTATGTTGTATATGTTACCTCAAATTGAAAATTCTTAGTTCATTGTACCAAACATAGCACTGTGTGTATAACATTAAAATATAAAATTAAAAAAAAAAAAAAAAAAAATCTACCTTTTCTACTAAATATCTTTCTTTGAATTTTAGATCGTTTTCGTCTGCATCGCAGTGTAGTGGTAAGGACGTTGGTCAACCGTGAATCGCGGGTTAAAATTCCGACAGGGTCGTGAAAAAACATCGTTTTTACGCAAATCCTTGTTTAAAAATCAGATATATCCATAATGGACTACCACTAATTAATCTAGGCTCTACTATCACTAAAGAAACGAAGAGTTTTGGAAAGGAATATGGTAATCTACGAGTTTACAGTGCTTGATCAGATAATCACTGCATCAAATAACATGGTCCCAATCGAAATGTGGCTCGAGAAGATTGGAAGGGAATATGGAATATCTGGGTGTTTAGAGGGCCCATGACTTAAAATTGGCTGGGTTAAGTGGCTACTTAATGTAGTACAACATTCAACAGTCAATTGTAATTTAATGCAATCTCTTCGTGGGTAAAATCAAAGTAACTCTATCTATATTTTTATTTCAACCCCGCAATTACTGGGATCATTAGTTTTTTAACTAATTTTATCGCGATAAATCATCGTGTTAACACCTTCAGTGAATAAATTTACACGAAGGTGTTGACATAGTTAATGCTTTGAGGGCTTTAAAATACTTACAAAATACAGGAAGTAAATTATTATCCTATAAAAAACACGCTTACAAGTATTGAGTAATCAAAAAGGACCTTCAGGGGTGAAAAAGCGGGTAAAAAAAATGATAAAAAAAGCGCTGGGGTGAAAGGGGATAAATGTTATTAAAGTTGCTGAAGCGGCTAAATGGAAACGGAAATTTGACGCGTGTTGAAATAAAAAATAAAATTAAAAAAATTTGAAATTTAGAAAAAGTTTTTGAAACACCTCTTTCTCGTTTAGTACATATTTTTACTGTCGTAAGTATGCAACACTTTTGAATATTTTAAAATAGGAAATAATATTTTATATATAAAATATTTATTATGTTAAAATCAAAAAACGATTTTTTTGATTCAAACAGTTTGATAATGCCCTTACAAGGCGAAACAATTGTCACTAACTAATAATAAAATCACGTAGAACCAAAAAAATAGTTTTTTGATTTTAACATAATATATCATGGAGTTCTACAAAATAAATGCCATATCAATCAATATAAAATATTTGTTTGCTATCTCAGGAATAAACTCAAAAAATCAATGTTGGAATTTTTTTGAGGGGACCCCCTTAAAAGCTGCCAATTGGCTAAGAAATGAGATTGGTGAAGTTTCAGCTCAATTGGATAAGGTTAACCCGTGCCTCATCAAGGTTGAAGTTTTAACTTTCTATAAAAATGTTTTTTTTAAATAAAAATACCTAACAATATTGCAAGATTTAATTACATATGCTGTCCAGATTTTGCTTGATTTATTTTCTCAATTGGTACATAAAAAAGGGTGTAATTAACACTGTTTTCAAAGTAAATACAGCACAATCCAAATTGAAAATGATGGATTTAGGAGAAAAGAAAACCAAAAAGGTACAAAAATAAGAAGAATTAATGTTAAAAATTTTATTACTTAAAATATAAGAAAGAAAGCATTATAAAGAAAGAAATTATTATTAAAATTATTAACATTTACAATTTTTAGATTAAGGTGGTAATGGCTTAGATAACGTGGCTTTTGAAGAGTCAGGAAAAAATTTTCGACATTCCGATACAACTTGTAACAGAAACTGTCGTTGTTCTTTCTTTTGTCAAGCAGGAATTGAAGTCTTGGATTAATTTTACCCCTCTTTCAGCTGTGTCATTGACAACCTTGAAACCGTTCACTATTTTTTTTTGCTTTTAAATAATGTGCGTTTCCACACCATATATCAGGATCCGTATTTAAAAATTCTGTATCAATTTCAAATCTTTTGAAAAAATTTAGAGTTTGATGAGAAACAAAAAAATCAATATCTTTGTCCAATAAATTATCCACTTGATGGAGACTGAGTTTTGCTTTCACATCCCTATCATCACATGTTTTTTTACAATTGGAATTAATTGTAGACATTTTACAGCCATGCTAGTTTTGACTCTTTTTTCTAAATTTTCATCGAAGAAAAAGAAAATGCGACTTGCTCAGAATTGAGGTACCACAGATGATTTATCATTTTAGACAGTGCCTTGTCTGCAAGTTCTTTATCGATTTCTCTATATTTTACAAGAGATTTTAAAAATTGTAGGTCTTGGTTGGGGGCCAAAAGTGGGGGTTTGGGAGCGTTAAACCACGCTTTTACGTAAATGTTTATTAAAAAATAAACAAATGTCAGTAATAGCTTTTTTTTCCAAATTTGTTAATGTAAATTGATCCCTGAAAAGATATATTTTGATACAATAAATGGCCTTTGCCATCCATCTAGCGTGATGAATGGCACCAGGTACTTTGAAAAAAGTGTCTTTTGTGGGGGTACGTCCTAACACAATTAACGAAAGTTGAATAAATTCTTGTAATCATCCCTTGGCTGTTGGTTTTTTAATTGTTCTGTAAGAAAAATGATATTTCTTCTGCATTCCCTATTTTATGTCTAATATTTTTATCTTCAAAAGCAGTTTTGTATTTTGTCTTGTCTAGCTTCGACCATTCAGTCTGAAACTTCTTAAAAATATTTGAGTGGGGTCCAGTAGTTGTGCCCATTTTTAAATCAAAAACTGATTTCAGAATAATTTCTAAAATATGGTGGCGACATGCTAAATAAAGAAGATCTTTCTCTAATAATTGCTCCAACAAAACGCAGGTTCCGTTGAGGCGACCAGTATTTACCGCTGTGGTATCAAAAACACATTGCCTGGATTTTTTCAACTGCCCCCCACTCTTCAACTGCTGAAAATACAGCTTTTGCCTGAGTAATTCCAGTACCATTTTCAAGCTGAGGAACTCCTATCAACTGTTCTTCATCCCCACAACTAATCAAAACCGCTACCCTTTCTACATTTTCTTTGCTCAATATATCTGGAAGTAATTTTCCGTCCCAGTGCACAACAGCTCCTTCTAAATCGGAATTTTTGAATCTATGTTTGATAAGCTCAGTCCTTTGTTTTCGGAATAGCTGTCTGCGAAGTCGTATTACACTTCTACTTATAATTAAATTCTGTGAGTCAAAACCTAACGCCTCTGCAGTAGCTGATATTATTCGAACTGCGTCTCTATCTGAAATACTACATCTATCTAACAATAAAGACAATTTTTCGGTAATAATATCTTCACTTCCTCTAGCGTACTTCTTTTTCTTTATTTCTGGTTCTCCTTCCTCTGTGTCGGGAAAATTCACCTCCATCTCTTCCTGTTCTTCTTCTGATGTGCTGCTTGTTGAAGATTCCAGTTGTGCAATTAAATTTACATTTTCTAAAAAAAAAGGAAAAACCCATTAAGCGGTAACAAGCAGTAAGCAAAGCACTCACGGAATAGGCATCAAGTCAAATAATCTCAAGAGAAAAAGAAAATAGGGAAAACGTGAAAAAAAGAGAGAACAACTCTACTAACCTACTTTGTTTTGTGATTTTTTCCAATCTCGCCATCTCCGCTGCTCGTCTTTTTTTTCTCTTCGTTGTTCTGCTTTTACGAAATTCATGTCAACGCCTCCCATGCAGCCAGGGGCGTCCTTTTTTTCTCTGGAGTAACAAAAACTGCTTGTCTTCTTCAACAGTGTTTTTTAATGCATCCTGATGAGCAATATCAAAAAGGTCATCAAGGGCTGACTTGAAAGCTTCTATTTTATTATTTGAGCTGTGCTTTTAGATCTGTTTGCGTTTTTTTGTAGTTTTCTCTCCTCTTCGTACAGTTTTTCAAGCTTTACAACACAATCTTTAAAGTGTCTGGTTGGTATCTTAGCTTTCTCCCAAAAAATTACAACTTCCTGTATTGTAAGTCTTGCAGCTTCTCTGGTGTTCAATTTCACTTGCCGTATATTATAAAATAAGCTGCGTAAAACTTGACAATTAGATGGTAACTTACTGCCAGTGATTTGATGAGACATGTGGCCAATTAAATACACCATTTCTTTCTGCCTTGAACTCGAACCTGAACGAGCATGGCTCGTTGATGCTGTAGAAGACATAGTCCCTCAAACTTCACTAGAAAAAACTCACTAGAAGAACGTTGTTCAATAATGTCTACTTGTTCACTGTTTGAAAACCAAACATTAACTAAAGCCCTATGACCTCTCCCCCACACTTTCGAAATAGTGGGAAAACCCCAGGCACCCCAGACAAGGAACACAAAAAAAGGAAAGGTGTTGTTAATGAGACTCCAGGTAGGGATTCTCAGAAGGGTTCTTGGCAATAGCTTTTTAGACCAGATAGTTAACCACTAACTTGCAATTCCTAAAAACATTTGTGTAAAGTTAAAAAAATGTTTATTTTATGTTTTATTATTTTTTATATATATATATATATATATATTTATATATTTTTAAAAAATATAAATGTTCAAAGGAAACAAAAAAAAATATCAAAAGTGATTAAATTAAGTATCTTTCTTGCCATTTTCCACTTATTATCTAAAAATAGCGACTTTGAGGATTCGGATCATGTCCGGAAAATAATAGATATCTTGAAATATAAACGTTTTAACAAAAAAAAGGTAAGAATATAACTTAAAGATAACAACATTTTCCTATGAAATGAAACAAGAAATCACATTTCTAGGACAAACAGTTTCCATTTTATGAGGAAAAAACGGCGTTTTTTTGCAAAAAAAAAAACGTTTTTTTTTTCAATTTAATCTCGATGAGGCACGGGTTAACATTATCCGATTGAGATAAAACTTTCCAAATCTTATTTTCTAGACAAATAGCAAATATTAGGGGGGGTCCCGTCGGCATTACGACAAAAATATTTGTGCTCAAATTGCTGCCATAATGAAAACGTCATAATTCGTTTTACGCTTATAAAAAGTAACAGCTTTAACCCTAAAATGCCTCAGGGGTAGCGGACATGAAAAAAAACGAAATAATTACCGTTTTAATTTTTAAAAAGCAAGAGAGCGGTGTTTTTGTACCGAAAGGGTAGGAAATGCGGTTTACGGAACTCGTTCGCGTACGTAGCGTAGTAATGGAGATGAATGAACGAGTAAAAAGTTGTGATATTTTACCGCGGGTGTTTTTTACCCCCTTTTTATTTACCCGTCACCCAGGGGTTGTATGTAAAATTTGTTTTTACTGCAATTTTTTTTGTTATGTCAGTTTTAACACTGTTGATGTAGTTTTTTTTTCTTTTATGGGGTATTTTGTGATAAAGTAGAAAACTAGGAAACAAGTTCCTACTGAAAAGCTTACAATACAATATTAGGTATCAAAACATATTTTTTTTTTTAGTATTAGCAACACTTATTTTGTGAACCGAGTTGCGGTCTTGTGGTAGAATCGAGGATTCCGGATTGGAACCTCTAGGTTCGAATCCCACTGAAGCACAGGAGTGTATCAAGCTAAAGCATTTTTTTAATTTAAAAAAAATATATTATAACCACCTCGTGGTGTTTCTAAGGTAAGCGCATTGGCCGATCATGCCTCGCGGGTTCGGTTCCCGCTTCGATTATTACCTTGGACTGGCACTGAAGCGTAAGACTGATCATCTTTCCTTTATGTAATAAAATAATGCTGGAACTACCACCTAAGCGGTGCCCTATTCGCCATTCGGGACTGATAAGGAAAGAATGAATGATGAATGATATATTTTGGGTATTAACAACACCATATTCAATATTCATTATTATAATCATCATTTCATGATCGCTCCCTCCCCACGTCAGGTCTACGTCCCGCGATTCTAACAAATTTTCAACAGTTTAGACATTCACGAAAAAAAATGAAATTTAGTATTTTTAAAAGGTAATCAATATTACAAGCAGCACAGAAGTTGAAGAGTAGTTAAAATGAGTTATTAGTAATCATGTTAATGTTACCCATTCTTGTAATTATCTTGTCTTGTTAAATTGTACAGAACACATGTTATTATTGTCTGAAAACGTGTTAACTGGATGTTTTCTTTTTACTGTAAACAATGCTAATTTATGCGTAATTCATGTTGCTATTGAACAGTGCCTAAGTGCCTTTAAATTATGAGTAATTACTCATTTCAATTTGTAAATAAAGACGTAAAATATAAAATTAACCGACGAAAGAATACAAATATTTTTATGATGCATTTAAAAAAATTTATTATATTTTGTGTTTGTTAATTTTAAGTATTAAAAAAAAACTTGCTTACTTGCCTTAAAACGGGTCTTAAGCCTATTAGGCTGTAAAATATAACGTATAATATGTTTTTTTTTGTTTTAATAATCAGCTTAAAATGGATGTAATCTCATTATTTCTTCTAAGCTATTGGTTTCATCATGAACTGAAGATCGATTTTTTTAATGCATCAGTAAAATGCATTAAAGTACATTTATTTCAAATTGTTCATTATTTATTTTAATTAAAAATATTTTTTTTCGTGTATAATATTTTGAATACAGTCAAAGCGGTTTGTGCTTGAAAATAGATAATCAAATCGTGGCGGAGTTGGGATTTAAACCGGTAATCTCTAGACCGCGATTCTCGTGTGAATTTTTAAACAATTTAATTTAGTGTCTTTTGGTCACCCTAAGATGCTGCTTACCACCGCTGTTACAAATCCCACACATGCACACAACTGTGTGTACATACTGTCACGTTTGCACGTATAATAGATAGTGCATATTATATGTATTACACTAATACAGCTGTCTCGACCATGCCCTACGCAATACGAAAAAGTTCAATGTCCGATTTTTACACATAATCTCACGAGTCGTTTGTTATGAGGATCTCGTTATATTAATATCTTTATAGGTACTTAGTGTTCTTGCAATAGTATTTATTCAGATTAAATTCTTCTCCTAAGTATTTTATTATTTTTATTATCTACTAGTTGTGTCAATTCGTCGGCAGTTTGCGTCAGAGCTGCGGGACATTGACTTGGGCTGACCTGCGCGGGAGCTGCGGCCGATCGCATTTTATGGAGGCAGTTAAATTCCATATGCTCCACAGGGAGCGGATATTCTTATAATGAATTAAATAACTAGTTGTGTCCCGTATAAAGTGAAATCTTTCTGGAATGGTCGGCATGACGTTTGGCTGACCTGCGGTGCAATTCTACTAAGGTTTAAGACATTTTACCGATCCCCTTAACTGTCACTATTGTCAAAAACGGAATCGGATTTTTGGCTTCAAAGTAGAGTAGAATCTTGGTAGAATCTATCAAAGTCTATGCATTCCACAAGACATAAAAGATCAACCATTTTGGAGAAGCAAATTCGTCGAATAAGTAAGGTTAGAGATAAACGATTTGACAGCGATTTGACAGTTCGGCGAGAAATGGGCGTCTAGTGACGTTTGGGTTTTTCGACCGGAATCGCAGCCCTGACAGTTAATGTTTTTTAAGTAAACATTTAAGTAGAAATTGATACATTGAATGCTTTTAACGACATAAAAAACAAAGCATGTATTTACATTTTTAGCTATATTAACATTTTCCTGTGCAAACATACGATAATAACTTGCGATTGTGCTTTAAAAAATGCATATTTAGCGAGTATTTTGAAAGACTGTATGTACAGTACATCGCTTGGCCTGGAGGCAGTTTGTGGAATCTATATGCTCCACATAGGGAGCGGATGTAATGACGATGATAATGAAGATTGTTCAATCCGCTTACATAATACCGATCTAAACGGGGACTAAGAATGATATAATAATTGTTTTCAACACGCCTCTTGCAAAAATTAAGTTCAATTGAAAAAATATCGTAGTGTATGTACATATGTAGGTACTACGTCTGTATGAAATTCATGCGTTATGAGTTCAATGGCCTAATGTATAATACTATGTTGACTGTTGAATAGTGTAATATGTCTGGGTTTGTGGTAAGGACTCCTATAACCGACGCAATTTCTTTAATGTTTGTTTTGTACGGGTATACATTTTCATTTCATTAAAAACATTATTGAAATCTTCGAAAAATAATTTCAGAGAAGTGGCATTGCATACTTGAAAACGTGCCTAGTGACAGCTAGTGACCCACTACGTCACTCATACGTCATCACCAGGCATCTACGTCATCACTAGACAGTCATCTACGTCACACGTTTTAAAGTGTGAGTGTATTGGCCCAAGTGCTGGAGTTTTTAGACGGTGGAACTTTATAATAGGCGGTGTTATGAATTTTTTAGAAAATTTGTGTTGAAATTTGTATGGAAATTTGAATTATTTTTCGAAGATTGAAATGCATTAAAAATGCACTATGCCTATTATCAGCGCGGAGGGCGGGCGTTAGGCTGCGGTTGGGCGGGAGGTAGTTGTAACTAACGACTAAAAAAGAGGTAGAATTACTAACATCCCTATCACTTTAAATTTGGGCAGCTCCTTGAGCAGGTTGGGGTGAATGTGTTTATGATAATCTTAGAGCCAAGAAAGTGATAGGGGCAATGAAAGCATTTGGTCGCGTATTTAACCTTCTTTTCTTCCACTTTTTCCAGTAAAAACAGAATCTTATAAATTTCGCAGATTAGCCTTAAAAAATCGGCAGAGTTGTGCTGGACCGAAAAAAGACTCAATAGTCTTTAAAACAGTCTAGGGGGAAGGGTGGGTTTGGGACTGTATGCACCATTGGGTGCGTAAAAAGTTATTATAAGTAGAATTGTACATTATCATATATGAACATTAAAGTATTTAATTAATAATATTTTCAAATGTAGTCTCGGAGATACGGCTCAGTACCGTATTACGACTGAAAGTGCTTGCATTTCGCTATCGATAAAAAAGAAAATAAATATACCAAGTATGCACGATAAAAAAATAAAATAAACACAAACAGTATTGACTCATTGACTGTGGATATTAAGTGACTGGCCATGAACCACCGAGTTAAAATAATATTCCAGACGCACAAGGATTTTTCAGTTTATGCACTTTGTATGCACTCGGTAATATAACACAGGACTCATTGAAAACACTGTTACCAAACAAATAATGAATAATTAGCAGCGTTTGGAGTGCGTTTCTAGGATATTTGTTTTAAGTTTTAAAAATTTAATTGCTGTCAACTAACAAATTTAATTAGTATTCGAGTGCCTGGTCGAGTTACCCGTAGTAATGCACTATTTTACTGTAGCCAATCATCGACCAATTACAGTGCAAACTCACTATACGACGAATGCACGTATACTAACAATATTGATGTTTTCTAATGAATTTTAGGGAACAGTGTCTGGATGCCATCTCTGGCGGTAATGAATAGCTACCTACGGTGTAATCATTTAAAAATGTCTATGTAAAAAGCCCTATGGGCGTAAAAAACAATAAATAAATAAAAAATAAAAAACAGGTACACAAACAATAGACCGGAGCCACATCCCTAGTGCCCTATGCACCATGAGGTGAGGATAAGAGACATGATGATGTTTACGTTTTTTTCATACCACATCCACGCACTATTTTGAGCATCCTTCGAACAAGAATTTCAGAGGTGACGTCCGTCATCAATAAATATTCACTAGACCATCTACGTCACATGTTTCCACTACGTCATATTGGCCACTAGCGCATGGACGTCTTTAGACAGTGGAATTTTATAAGTGGTGTTATAAAATATTTTTACAAAATTTGGATGGAAAAGCCACTTCTAGTAAATTCTCGTTCGAAGCCCATGCACCATTTTTCTGTACACGACTTTTGAGCTGTATAAGAAATAAAACCCAATGCATGCAAATTAATCCCAATGACATTTCGAACGAACATCTACCTTATGAGAATCAATTACCATATTTTTAAAATAAATTATTGAAAAATCCCTCTCTCGGCCCTTCAGTCAATTTATTTTTTGCGAAGGTCAACTCGAAAATACTTTAAACCCTAAAGGTCATGACGGAATGCAAGCAAAGAAAAAAATGCAAACCACAAATAAACTTTAATGCATAAATAATGTTATTGAAAAATGCTAAATTAATGCAATATGCATGTGAAAGTGAATTTAGTTACGGTAGTTATTGATACCGTAAACGACCTCTTTTGTTCATTTAAAATAAAATATTTATGTTGTTATTAAATAATATTTACTACGGCTAAGCTATTGAATATGTAGGTCTTATTTGTTAAGACCAAAAACCTTTTTCATTTTTCAAAAAAAAAAAGTTTTTTAATGGCGCGGGCACAGTTTATTCTTGGGCGCGTCACCCTCACCGCGTAATGTACCAATGCAGTTCCTAGTGCACCACTACAGTGCGAATAAGAGAAAGTAGTAGTAGTAGTAGCTACCTATAGAACAATAAAAAATAAAAAAAATTGATTTCGAGGCTGATGTGCATGAAAACTCGCTAAAACGAACCCGTCACAAAAGGGTTCTTCCAGAAAGCATGAATATCCTTGAAAACGTTATAAATATTTAAAGTATATTTTTACCATTTCAACGATATAAAACACAATGATCAAAAATTTTGTTTTCATTTATAAATGTATGTTTTAAAAAGACGGAAATAGGAATATTTTTAACGCCCGTTATTGGCTAATGACGTCATTCCGTCCACCGTGAAAAGGCGTGAAATTCATTCGTAGCGAGCGCCTATATTGCTTTGACGTCACACCGCATGCGCGCCAAATGGAGGATTTTTTGCGAGCGATTTGAAAAAGTGTTATTTCAAACCGCGCTAGAAAATTCATATGAACATCGTAAAATTTTAAAAAAATCCCCTTGATATTGTAATTTTTCAATCATTTTTTTAAAATCAAAATTAAAAAATGGGAAAGAACCTAATTTACAAGCCTGTAAATGCTTCAAAATCAGTGTATTTCTTCAAAAAACATCATTTGTGGAATGTTCTTGTAGTTAGAAATGTGTAAAAAAAATTATGTACATATTATTATGATAATAAAACAAATAGGTGACTAACTAACTAACCATCACTCCATTTCCCCGAAGGAGTAGGCAGAGAGGATAAGATTGCCATACGACTCAGTACTGGCACATTCCCTTGCTTGCTCCACATTCATAAATCTTCTCATGCACGCACGTCGATTAATCCGACTTTTCACACGACCGCATTCAAGTATTTGTGGTACTCGATCATGCCATGTCTTTTTCGGCCTTCCTCGACTTGTACCACGTACGCATCGTAAATCCTTTTAGCCGTTCTTTCATCATTCATTCGCTCCACATGACTGAACCATCGTTAACACTTAGGTAAATAAAAAATGATAAATTTAACACGATGACACAATATTCGATAAGTGAGCTATGCCTATGTTTTCATGCGCGGTACTTTAGTATATAATTTGTATCTACATTGTATGTATATTGTAGGTATACTGTATAATGTATGTATAATACATATATACAGATTGGATTGTGTGAGTGAGGGACAAGTCATTCTATGTTGCGGTAGGTCTGGATTGGTTATCGACCTGATATTACGAGGGTCACAAAAATAAAACAAAAAAAAATATAAATAAAAAAAAGCACTGTAATATTATTTTGTCCGTCTCGTGGTGAAGTGGATAGCGCGTAGGGAGATGACGGAGGTTGCGGGTTCAATATAAAATATTTATTTCAATGCGATTTTAAACATAAGAATATTTCATATTTGATACATTGGGCTCGCGCTAAGCGAGTTTCACTACATTTGATGTACCTACCAATACAGTGCCCTATGCACCACTGGGTGCAGAAAAGGAAAAGAAGTAGTTGTTGTAGTGTTAGCAGTATTTAAAAAAATAATATTTTCTTTGTTATAACAAAAATTCATATCAATACAGAGTACATAAATTCAATTTTTTTCCGTACTGTCGCAAAATATTCTACTGTTATTATTACTACATTCCCTTATCAGCCCTAAATTCCCATAGGGCACTGCATTGGTACATTAAGTGAAGTTTATCTTGATCGTTCAAGGTATCACATATATGAAATATTTGAAGGTAGGTACCACATTAAACTACCGAAAAAAAAAACTTAAATACTCATGTTTTAAATTTACTCACTACTACTACTTTCGCTTATCCGCACCCAATGGTGCATAGGGCACTGCATCGGAACACCAAATGCAGTGTATCTTGATTTTTTATACATATAGGTAAGATGATCAGTCTTACGCTTCAGATCCAGTCCAAGATATCACACATGAAATATTAACATAAGAATCAAATTTAAATAGCCACCCAATGGTGCATAGGGCACTGCATCGGAACACCGAGTGCAGTGCATCTTGATCATTTTAATACAGGAAGGTAAGATGATCTGTCTTACGCTTCAGATCCAGTCTAAGATATCACACATGAAAAATTAACATAAGAATCACATTTGAATAAATATATCATGTTGACCTTCTACGGGAATCGAACTCGCGACTTCATGCACGGTAGCCAAATGCGCTACCACTACGCTACGAGGCGAACTTACTTACAATGAAAATATTTATTTTATTTAAAATATGGAGAAAAAACGTTTTTTAACAGCCCTAATACGCTAACAAGTTTAATGACTCGTCTACCACATGTGTAGTTTATAATATATTTTTTTATTTATCACGACCTACGACAAAGCTATTTGCAGTAATTCTATCTTATTATTTTTTCTTATCTCTCTAGAGATAAGCCGTATTGTTTTATTCGTTATCTCAAAACACTTTGAACTTTTTTTCACGCTTTGTTTTTATGTAACGAAGTATGTTTTGTACGTGTTTAATTTTGTAATACGCAATAATCACATCTGATACTTTGTACTGGCACTGAAGCGTAATACTGATCATCTTGCATTCACGCAACAAATTATCAAGTGTATGAGTGCCCTATGCACCGTTGGGTGCCGATAAAGGATAGTATTAAGTAGTAGTACTAATCAAATCGGCAGTTTGCGTCAAAACTACGGGACGTAGACCGTACTTAGAAGGATGCACAGAACTTGGAGGCCGATCGCTTGACTTGGAGGTCGCTGGGTTTCTGGAATTCATATGCTCAACATAGGGAGCGGATATGGAACGATGACGATGATATATTATAATCTCACAGTTCCTGTATAAAAATTATCTTCAAGCCAATATAACGATATTTCTGATGTATTCGGCTCTCTTCGGATATCTCGGCGTTTACAGGGCTTATGACCTGTCATAAGCTGGTTTAAGTTGCCAATTGATGTTATACACCATTCCAAATTTCATATACACATATATACAAGTTCTGATAATTGACAGATATGGTTATCAAATTATAAGCCAAATGGGCAATATTGTAATACATTAGGGGGACACTTAAACCCAGCCAATTATATTCCCTTGCAAATTTCTCGTCTTTGTTGAAACGTCAATTGTAATTCAATATTTACATATTTATTATTTTTTGCTTGAATCGGCGTACGTGCATGAGATTATGTATGAATGTCGCTTCGCTAAAAGATTCCCACGATTTGAAAACCGAACGTGATTTCATTTTTGATCTAATATCTCAGTAATGCATTAAGAATAAATAATTAGAATCACGTAATTAAATTGTGACCAGATTATAAAATTGCATAATACTGCTTAAAAAATTGTATGTTCTTTGGAAGACACAAAATAAAAATAAATAGGACGCCATCAATGGTACCTTGATAATTTATTTATTACAAATAAATAAATTATCAAGCCAGTAATTCTTTTAAATTTTTTAAAAGACTTTAAGAAATAAATACAAATCATTATCGTCATCATTTCATGTCCGCTAAACGGAGCATATGGATTTCACAAACAGTCTCCAAGTATAGCAAGCGGCCGCCAGCTTAGTGCGTCTTTACAACAATCGCGTCCTGTAGTTCCAACGTAAACTGCTTGCAAAAAGTCATCAGGAGATGCCAGAAATCCAATATGTCATAATAGTCAAGCATAGTTAAGTAGGTATATCAGAAAAGATAAGTTGATATCTACCTGCGTTAAAATAAAAAAATATTGTAAAAATGTTAATATTCACAAGTAAACAATTGTTTATGATAGTAATATCCTTGCTAAAGACATGATAAGGAGCTCGGAATAATTATTTTTATAATATTTATCCTTTTTAATAATGACAGTTTATCATCCTTGAACCAAAGTCGTGGCAGATAATAAAAATAATGAATTCCTTAGTTTTTTTTACATCTGGGATATCGTTGGAATAAAAAAATACTTCACAATGCAAAATGACTTATACAGATAAGATAAAAGTTTTCATTAAAAATTCAAATCAATCAATTATAAAATTAAATGTAGGTTGCCACTGCAAACCGCATATATGTACTGGCTTGTTAGGTAATGCTACCACTTTCCCTTATCTGCATCAAATGGTGCATAGGGCACTGCGTTGGTACACAAAGTGCAGTGAATCTTGATCCTTTTTTAGACAAAGGCAATATTTACAAAGTGTTGCTTAAAAAAATTATGTAAAACCTATTATGTAAGATTCTGTAAAATAATGTACGTAAGGTTATGCAGTGTTAGTGGTATGTTATGTAGAAATCTTGAGTTACTTTTTGCATAATTCAATTCTCGAATCTTCCTAACAACGTGACCGAGCCTTAGTCAAAAAATTATGCATTGTCCTGGGTCAGGTTCGAATTTAAATAAGAATCAATTTGTTTCCTTTGTAATATATAAATAATTTGGACCGAAACAACGTCTCACAGGGCTGTGAAACGCGGAAATTAAGGGGTTGATCCAGTTAAGAAAATATATCCTTATTCCCTTGTAAACTGCTCGTCTCTGTTGAGATGTCAATTGTAATTTATTATCACTGTTGAGTCATGATTGTTTCCTACCTATTTATCTTATTTTCTGTACAAAATACTAAAATAATTATGAAGATTTCGAATTAAAATATAAGTTTCATTTTGACGTGATAACGTCTAATAAATCGATGAACGCCGGTTGCACAGACGAAAAAGCATGACTCATTGTCACGATCCACCTGAGCCGAGTGTGCAAGCGAGAGCGCGGAACAAGCGATGGAGAGGCACGATCGGCCTAAGCGTTCGGTTTGTGACGCATCTATCTCTCTTCCACTCCATTGGCCGATGCGTTCGAGTAGTAGGGAGACAGCAGCAGCACACAAGCTTTAGAAATTAACGAGTGCAAAAAATGTTAATTTATGGAAAAAATTGTAATTTTCAATTAACTCCTGCTTTGTATCATAATAAATAATGAGTAATAATAATTCATTTCAATTCATAAAAATATGCTATTTTTCATCAATGTTTTCTTATGACGTTATCACGTAAAATTATCGTCCGTAAACCGACTTTACAGACAAGCAAAAGTTTTTTATATCTCTATAGGAGATGAAGAAGATTTTTATCAAATTCGGGAATACGGATATTCAAGCGTTTACAGGGTTTATGACCTGTCATTGGCTGGGGTAAGTGGCCACTTGATGTACTACAATATTCCCCATAAAAATGAAATATATACCTACTCCCATCATGGGATAAACCCAGATTTGTGTAAGTATTTGAACACACCCAAAATGTTCTAAAATAGAAGCCTTTTTTATTTAATTGTTTTCAGCATTAATATGGATGCGAGGAAGCTTAGGACATGGCGAAAGGAGTCGATTTGTGGTGGTCGGAGTGAAAATTGAAAGAAAGAAAGAAAGGAAATAATTCGTACTTTTTCATTTTTTTTCTCTGAGAAGTTAAATATCTCCGTTGTTATAAGTTAAATATTACTAATAAAAAGTATATGGTAAAAAAGTATTGTTTGCTTATAATATACCGAGACTGATTTTCTTCCTGATTTTAAAAATTAGTGCCATTCCTTTCAAGTTTGCATCTTCATGTTGTCTAACGCTAATGTAGTGGGAACCTGGGTTCTGTGCCCGGTTTTGCATTATGTATGCGACTGACGTTTGTCACGGTCAAGGGAGGTAAAGTAGTGCACACAGACACAAGTATAGAGAAGAAACAAGCGAGAAGTGTCGCTGAATAAATGCATAACCTTATTGCTTTTTAATGCCGGACAGAAAGCCTTGTTTCTGTGAACTCTGAAAGTATAAATTTGAATACGACAGTCTCATTATTCAATTGTCGAACCGACGGAATGCTAAGAATGTACCCATGGCTTATCCTTTCATTTAAATTTTCATAACTTTAAAAATAATAATATAAAAACATGACATGAACATGTTTACATGCGATTTTTTTCCGCCATATATTCAGAAAAATGCTAATAATTAAAATGCCACAAGGATTCGGTTACACTCAATTTTTTTTTGTGTTGATGTATTTTTGAATTAAAATTGTATGTCCCAGAATGAGTCTTAAATAACTCGTGAGGATTCAACTTTCATGTTTCTATTAAACGACAAAATTAAGAAAGGTCTTTTACGATGGTTCGGTCATGTAGAGCGAATGGATAATGAAAGAACGGCCAAAGAAATATGTGATGCGACGGTGCGTGGATGTAGAAGTCGAGAGAAAGGCCGAGAAAGACATGGCATGATCAAGTAAAAAAAGTGGGCATGTAAGAAGTCGGAATAATCGACGTGCGTGCGTGCATGAGAAGATGTATGAATGTGGAGGAAGCAAGAGAAGTATGCCAGGACAGAGTGGTGTGGCGTTCTATCCTCTCTGCCTACCCCTTCTGAGAAATGGCGTGATGGTTAGTTAGTTAGTTAGTTAAAAAGTGAAAATTAGTATGGATTTTTTAACTTATAAAATTGGGTGAATTTGTCTTTCTTGAATTTCTTTATAAACTTTCCATAAAAATTCCTCGTAAAACTTCTATTCTCTATACTCCTCTAGTACCTACATTCAAATTACATAAAAAAATCATACACACATATGGCGAGCTTCCGATAACTTTTAATAAGAAAAACCATGGAGTGGTGGAATGAAATTACATGTTGTTAAGATGGCATTTTTATTTTTTTTTTATTTATGTTTTAACTCACTTTTATGTATAATTTATATCTAGTAATTTCATGATGAGAATATTTTTTTTTAACCTATGTTTACTCATTTTGAGAAAATCTTTAATTGGTTTATTCTGTTTTCCAAAATAATTTGTAACTGTTGGTTTTCCTCTTAATATTTTTTTTTAATGAATTTATACAAAACACGTAGACTTAATACTTAATAATATAACTTAACAATACTTGTGTGTTGGTAATGGACTTTAACAATAGGCTGTGTCCTGAATGCGAGTGTGTGGGTATCAAGCGTTGACCTATGGGTCACTCCTGAACCATTTATTGGCACGATCAAGCCCAGTAAAGAGAATCATTCTGGAAAATGCTAACAAGAAAAATATCTAATACTGTGTTCAATATGTTGTATTATCTTGATCGTAGGACAACGACGAATCTGCGAAAATAGCGAAATTTCTCAACAATTTCGAAATATCTCTACATGAATTTTTTTATTGGTTCCTTGAGTCGAGTTACAAAATTTTTGTGTATTCAGAATTCGAATTTATTGATAGCCACAAAGCTTCCAATTAATTATAACAAACTATTTATTTTTAATGGAATTTAGAGCTTTTGGATTTTTTAAAATTAAAATAACAACAGGAAGCCCTCGCTTTAGGCATTTTATTTTTATTTTTCAAGATTACTGAAGGGAGCAACAAACAATCGTGTAGTCATTCAAAAGCAGATACAATAATGCCATAAAATTGAGGTAGATTAGTGATGTTCACATGCTGAGCGAACGTGGTGAAAGAAGAAGAAGAAGGTAAGAAGAATTGGTTTAATAATAAACATAACTTTATCTACTTTTTATATATTTATGTAGCTATATGTATTTCATGTGTGATACCTTGGACTGGTCTGAAGCGTAAGCCTGATCATCTTATCTTCATGTATTAAAATGATTAAGATACACTACACTTGGTGAACCAATGCAGTGCCCTATGCACCATTCGGTGTGGATAAGGGTAGTAGTAGTAGCTTTATGTAATATTTCAAGAAGTACTTATTTTAAAAAAAAAAGTATTAACTAACTAACTAACTAACCATCACGCCATTTCCCCGTAGGGGTAGGCAGAGAGGATAGAACGCCATACCACTCTGTCCTGACAGACTTCCTTATAAAAAAGTATTAGTAGGTTATACAACAAAAATAATATTACAAACTCTATTAGAATATTTGAATTCTTTTATTTACTAGAAAATGGTATTTTTTAATAGCAGGTTTTCAACTTACCAGCTCCAGTTTGATTTTTTTATAATCCGTCTTCCAAAAAAATTATAATCAGCTGTTTAAAATCTTAATAAAATACTTTTACAACGAACAAGTCTCTCACGTGTGAGTCATATTATGTTCTTTTTGACGTTTCACTTTTTAAACTATCAACTGTCACCTTTGAGGTTATTTTGGCACCTTCGTGTTTTGACAGATGTGAGGTAGCGTTTCAAATTTGAAAATTTCCCGCGCGCCGCACGGTCCCCGATTGGCGGGCGTAAAATTACCGCGAATTATTAAAAAAATACGTGTACACCATTCGCGGAGGGATTTTTTCAAATGTCGAACGACGGAAAAAATTGCGTTTGTAACTTGTTCGTTCAAAGGAGTGGGAGAAAATGTGAGAGGGAAAGGGACGGTAATATATTAACAATGTAGGGGGGAAAGAGAAAGACATAGCTCATAATGTAAAGGAACAAGACGGCTGAATTCATAAAAAGAAAATGGCAGTTCAAATAAATTACTAATAATAATTATACATAATTATTACATTATTACATAAAAACATAATAATATTATTCATGTTATATAATTATTAATTTATTACTTATATTAAAGTAAACGCAAGTTTTTATATGTTATTATCCATATATATTTTTTCAAAAATTAATACTTATTTATCCTAAAAAAATCCTAACAGACATATTCAAGCTTTTACCTAGCAAGTTATGAATAAAAATTTCCTTTTTTTTTTTTTCACTTGTGCAGCAATATATTTTTTTAATTATCTGCATTATTATCGGCGTGCGTGCATGAGAAGATATATGAATGTGGAGGAAGCAAGAGAAGTATGCCACGACCGAGTGGTGTGGCGTTCTATCCTCTGTGTCTACTAAATGGCACGACCGTTAGTTAGTAAACAAAAACACTTGATCAGAAATCAAACCCGAAACCTTTTTAATGTTAGCCAATCCACAAATATCCAAACCATAACTAACCAAGATCTTAACATTATAATTATTAATTATTTAAATAAATAACAAATATAAAACAAGAACGTGAATTTAAAATTAAAAATTATTACGTAAAAAATTAAATTAAATCTTTTATCCAACAAAAATGAATTTAAAAAAAGAACACTCGATAAAATATCCGATCATTTCTTTCGCCTACGATGCTCTGTCTCGCTCCAACTCCGTATAAAAGTATCTCCCACTCTCTCGCACGGCTCGACCCTGACTATGCGTGTTTCGCTCTGTCTCGTTGTCTGGCGTATAGCGCCGTCCCTTTCTCGCGGGCTTAGCACGCGTGATTCGAATGCTGACGTTCAGCGAATTTTACAAGTGACCGTGCGTAAGTGCCGTTGAAATGCGTGGCGCTTACGCCCTTTGTGTGTGTGTAAAGTCTCGATAACGCGTACTAAGTCCCGTGAGTGCAGTTGGATTTCGCCTTGAGCGCAAAAGCGTTGTGGTAGGTCACTTATTTTTTATGGTGCATATAAAAGTGCATTTTGCTTTCTACTTTGGATTTTTTTATCGTGTTGCAATTTGTTGCGGGAATTCATACTTCGAAACATCGCGATCTATCAGAATAACGTACTGTAAAAACTAAATACGATTAATTTAAGAAATGGAGTCCTAAGTCCGCCATTTAGTCATCAAATTGTAAAATATTTTAAACTATAAATTGTTTTATTTATTTACATTTCATATATAATCACAATAATTATTTTGATTATTATTTTATTACTATTATATGGACAACTTTTAAAGCGCTGTTTTTTGCGAAAAAATCGCCTAAAGAACGCTGTACAGAAAGAGGCTAGATCTCAACTCGTCCTGCAGCTACCAAGCGCATAGACGGTTGGAGAATTCTAGCCCCTGATTAGAAATATAACACATTTTAATTATAAGTTAGAAAATTTTACAAAATTATGTAAGCAATAATGAATAGGTAAAAGTGTTTTTGTAACTGATTTTCACTAAGTAGGAGGCTAGACAACAATCCATCTTGCAGCTTCAAAGCGCATGGATGATTGAGAATCTACCCCCCTTTATACTACGAATCTACACTGTGTGGTATTTAAAATAATCCGTGTCGAGTCAGAGCATTTTCAGTTCTTATAGCATTATTTATCTATCTATGTCCTAGGTACCTATGCAAATGCAATTAATTCTTTAGCATTAATTTTCTATTTAATTCCGTCTACCAATGCAGTGCCCTATGCATCATTCAGCGTGGAAAAGGAAGGTGATGATGATATCCATATGCTTATATCCGTTCTTATATCCCATATCCGTTCACTATTATACGGACATGAATTACCTGACTTCTTTATATTACAGTATTTGAACAAATTTATTTCGTTAAAATTTTGATCTCAGTAAAAAGGGGAGTACCTATAATAAATATGTAATTAAATTTCTTTCATAGTAAATCTACGGGTAGGTATGGCGCCCTATGCATCACAATATGAGAACTATAATTGATAAATCATATTATTTTCCACGCACGAACGATTGAAAATATTTTTTAATATTTTTAATAATAGTTTTTTTGTACTAATAAAAAAATTGAACTACATGTCAAAAAATTGTAATTTATAAATTTTATATAGAAACGATGATTTCAAGTAGGTTCTATAATAATGCATTTTTACTTATTTGTATGAAGAAACATAAATTCTTAAATGTACTTATTTATGCAAATTTCAAAGGAAATACAATTTATATATCCTACCTATGCGAGTGAAATTTATTCTTTGGCATTCATTTCTTCTATTTTATTCAGAGTAGAGTTTTCAAATCGTCACTAAAATACTCAGACTGATTTGAGATTTAAAAAATGAAAAGATTATTGAAAAATTATCAGATATATTTGCATTAAAATTTTCCCGGGACAAATATAAAAAATTATGCAACAGTAGGTATGTACAGTTTTTAACAAATGTAAACTTGTAGGTACTTTAATTAGGACATAATATTTTCGACTATTACGATTACGATAGCATATTAACTTCAATATCAATGCATAGATGGAGCTAGTTACGCGCCGGTGAATGGTTTTCGATTCGTAACATATATACAAAATCAAATATTCGGTAATAAGCGTAATGGGGAATGTCTTAGTACGTTAAGTGGCCACTTAATCCAGCCAATGACAGGTTATACGCCCTGTAAACGCTCGAATATCCATATTCTTGAATTTAAAAAAAATCTACTTCATCTCTGTAGGGATATAAAATGAAATACATAATATTATATAGATAGGTACATACCTACATAGGCAATGAGAGGTGAATACTCAAAAGTATCACCCATTTCCTATTTGATTAAATAGATGCTCTTTGATGGCCCGTTTTAACAATGCTATCTTATCAATGCTGATTATCTCCCTAGGTAGAGAATTAGTAATAAACTTTCGCCATAGTAATTATTAAATTTAGGAATGATTAATTTCGCGATTCTAACTTGCTGTGAATAGGGTTGTTCCGATAGCATGAATATCCTTGAAAACGTTATAAATATTTAAAGTATATTTTTACAATTCCAACAATATAAATCACAATGATCAAAAATGTTGTTTTCATTTATATATTTATGTTTTAAAAACACGAAATTACGAGTGACTTTTAACGCCCGTTATTGGCTAATGACATCATACCCGTCTATTATAAAAGGCGGGAAATTCATTACGAAGTGAGCGCTCATATTGATGTGACGTCACACCGCATGCGCGCCAAATGGAGGATTTTGCGAGTGATTTGAAAAAGCGCTATTTCAAACCGCGCTAGAAAATTCATATGACATCGTAAAAATTTAAAAAAAAATCCCTTGATATTGTTATTTTTCAATAATTTTTTTTGAAATAAAAAATAGAAAATCGGAAAGAACCCAATTATACATTTTGGACTCTAAACTTATAATGAATTAACTTATAGCTAATTAAGTTAAATTCCCAACGTCAGTCTAGCTGCATAGTTGTCACACAGGCTACATTGAAATGCATACTGTCGCTACATAAACGCAATAAGTGCATCAGACGTGAACAAACTCGTTTTTTTCATGTACAGAGAAATATAAATACAAATAGATGTACGATATTTATGCTAGAATACCGTTATTGGAGGTATAGTGTAGCCTGTTTTGCATACTGCTTCGGTTTATCCATTAAAACAGCCTATTCGTAGCGCATTTAACCCTCCGCTTATTACGTACAACTTAGATCTATCGCATTCCGCATTATTTCTTGATGGTAATAGAGATTTTACGCAATTAGAGAGACTTTCATACTGTAAATAGAAAAATATCTACATTAATTAGTTAATTTATATATTTATTTATTTCTTTCTTTCAAATATCACTTTATTTTCTTAATGAAATACGCTGGTCTCACGATACGTAGGTTTCAGGTTCGATTCCCGGTGGGAACACAAAAATTAAAATTGATTTTTCTCAAGCTGGGTGTTTGTGACGTTGATCCCCTCTATAATTGGGCGTCCTGACCTGTTAAGGTGGTTAAATATGAGGGCAAGACGATTAGTCTTACGCTTCAGAGCCAGTCCTTGATATCTCACATCAAATATTTTTATGTGAAAAAATATGTTGAAATAAATAATATTGATTACCGTCGGGAATCTATCCCGGGAACTCATGCATGGTAGTCTAACGCACTATCCACTACACCAGGAAGTAGACGGTTTTAATAAACCATATAATAAGTTACTCTTTATCACAAAAATAACCCTATAAATTCACCGGCAAAACAGTTATTAAATTTATATATCATTAAAGATACTTAATGCCCCTTACAAAAATTAAAACATTCATTCTCGTGTTGTTATTCTCAGAAAACAAGGATAAAAAACATCGCGGAGGTTTAATTTCATATTTCGGCAATAAATTTTCGGCTGTTTACCCTAAAAAATTTTCGCCAGAGCCTTAAAAATGTGTTTTTCTCATTTAGCTCGGTTTTTCACGACATTTTCGCGGGAAATTTGAAATGTGAGGGAATTGTGGAGGGGGGAGGTCTAGGGAGAGAGGACACATTTGTTGTTTTTTCTTCTTTAATATCTCACTGAGCGCTTCTTATAATAAGCTTTTCATATGACATCAGTGGAGTGGAAATATTTTATCGAGATTTTATAGAGACTGCGATTAAGTCAACAATTTTTAAAATACTTTCTAGCAATTTCTCAAATTTACAACACGTTAAA